>MOOZ01001445.1:269264-289905 GCA_002930495.1 Cecropterus lyciades | reverse complement strand
TAGATATGGCGATGGTAGTCAAACTACACTGGTTCTACCACCACTAAAAACCATTTTTTAGAAATCTACTTAGTCGGTGATCGAACCTGGAATACGCTACGAGGCAATGAACTGATAGTTATATTTATTTTTGATTAATTATAGAAATAAAGCCATTCGTAACAATTTAAAATATTGACCTAATTTTTTGCATCTCAATGCTCATTAATTTCTTTTCATAAAAATTGATGCCGTTAAAAATTCGATAAAATCTCACTACTTGACCCGTGAATAAATTTATTGAGAAAGATCGTCATCCGATAAAATATTTTCAAATGGTTTAAATATTTAATTTAAGCCTTAACTATTCAATATGAAATAGATATTATTAAGTGTACTGAATAAACTTCTTTATTACGATTGAAGTATCTGAAATAAGAAGAATCACATACGTATATGTCATCAATATAACTTGAGTTGATTAGTGTAGATTAATTAATTGGGATTGAAATCCGACCACAAATCTACTCTAGATGTGTAACTAACTTTGAAGGCAATTTTTTTTCAATTAATTGATTCACATGCAAATTACTCACCTTCTTTAGAATCATTGTCCTATGAAAGTCGATGAAACGAAGAGCAATTGTTGGAGCTAGAACTAGATAGCGCTGTACTCTTTACTGAATAACGCTAACGATTTTACTTCGTAGCTTGTATGAGAGATAAGTTAGCTGCAGTGATTACTTGATAAATTTTTGAAAAAAGCATAATAATTTATAAGTTTGGTAATAATAATAAAGCTTACTTTTATCCTAGTATTCCTGATACCCTATATCCATCTCAATCTCGTGTTCGTCTCGTCTCGTGTTTTTAACACGTTGCAGAAATTAAACATTTTTTTCTTTCTCTGCAAGAATAGTTATTCTTTACAATCTAGTGATTTTGTATAACAGGACTGCGATTGATATGATACTACAATCCAAGTCTTCCCTACTATTTATGTTATGTAATTTCGTTTACGACCCCTTATATCACGAAACATATAAAATTAAAAAAATAATATTCTTATGACATGGGGTTTTAAAAAGATGCATAATGCTTCAAAGCCGGTAATGCATTGACGATTCCTCAGGTATTGCAAATGTCCTTAGGCGACGATGACTTTTCATAAGGTAGCCCGTCTGCCATATTGTTAGGTTTGAGTATAAAAATAACAGTTTATTTATCCATTCCTCTGCTTATCTAGATTTTCACGAGTACTTTTTAGCTGTAGGTAAATAAAATATAAGTGAGAAATAAAGGTACCCAGACCCGTCCTAATAGCATTTTGTTTGAAATAGCTATTTTGTTTTACTTTCTATTCCTGACCCATTTACCGGCGATTATTATTTTCCAAGTGTTTTTTTATTGTATAAGCTTTTATCCCCAATTTAGTCATCTTTTAAAATATAATATAGAAGAAGCTAGCGAGCATGTAGTCCATCAGATGTATGTAGCTACTGCCACCCATGTGTATGGCACTCAGATCTCAGCTTCACTACTACAAACCAGTGGTTTTATTATACTCTTCAACTCAAGCTAGCAGCCTCACCGCCTACACAGGAACTTCTACCCTGGCCGAGCTCCTACAGATATTGTTATCAACCCCAGATAAGATCAGAGTATTACCTGGGGTTGGCCACAGCCTTGCTAACCCTGAGGACTAAGTTAGATGTCAGATAACCTTCGAAATTATATACCTTTATTAATTATCCGATGCCACGAAATAGCTTCGTGTCACATTATATTCGAAAAGCAGGGTTACCCGTTTATGACATTTATACAATGCTTAATAGGATGGCTCTAGCCATTAAAAGGAAGTGAAATAACCTTTCTTTCCTTGGAAATGTAAAAAAAAATCAAAATATTAATAAACTTGTCGCTTAAAAATGCCATGTTTCTAGAATTGTATCTGAAGTTTTCTTGCGTCTAAAAAATGTAAAAACTTTAGTGACTTGACTTCGAAAACACACCAATTTTTTCCTAATAGTTATTATTAGGCAAAAATTGGTGTGTTTCCGTGTTAAGAACTGCGTTCTGGTTTAAAGTGTAAATAAGATATACTTATGGTAAATAAGATATACTTCTCCGAAGCTTTCTAGCTTAATCATCGGACATTTGTGGTTGTCCTTAGGTAGGATTCTAAGCTCATGTTAGCTTGATATCACTTGTTTCTATAGGGTAAAGGAGGATGACACGAATAAGCATATGTCCCATATGACAGTTTGATGTAAAAACATAAAATAAAGGTGGTAGAACTCTTTTTGGTTCTCCTCCGAAATTACCACCGCCTCACCTATTTCTGCCTAATAGCAGGAGTTTTGAAAGTGCGCTACCGTAACCCACCGTTGCCACACCCTTTGGACCAGCCGAAGGGTGTGGTAGAGGAATTGTACTTACCCCGAGGCGATCAAACCGAGTCCTTAGGGGTAGCAACGTATCTATGGGTAACCTCAGATAGGACTCTGATCTTATCTGAGATCTCTCTCTCTCTGATCTTATCTGACGTTAATTACACAGGTTCATGAGTGACTTACTATCAGGCGCGATGCATCCTCGTTTAATAAATCATAAGAAAAAACTTTACTCAACCCTCATATCCTCACAGAGTGATAGCCGGTGTGCAACCGGGTCGTGATCCCTCCATTAGGTAACTATTAGGGGTGTGCGAATAATTCGAACTTACGAATTATTCGTTCCCAATTGAATTATTCGATTCGAATTTTGAATCGAATAATTTCAAAAAACTCTAAAAACTTCAAATGATTCGAATAATTCCGAAAAGGTAGATCTTTTTAGAGTTATATTTCGAAATATTTTATTATTCGCAAATTTTGGAGTGTTATCTCTTTTAAAATGAATCAGTGCAATTTCACTGATTCAACCAATTAATATTACATGCATGCGCGTGGATATTCTATTCATTGATTCAATCAGTGAATGAGAATTTCACTGATTGACAGCGAAATTTAAATTGAAAACAATAGAAAATCTAGTGATATTTCAACAATTCGTAAATTGTTCATTTGTTCGCAATTTTTAAAATTATTCGTCTAATTCGAAGATCCGAATTATTCGATTCGATTTTAGATTCGAACGATTTTCGCGCACCCCTAGTAACTATCCCTCTATGTGCCGATCGTCAAATTTCCATCAACTTTCGCACACCGCGTGCGGTTGAAATTGACGTATAGGGAATGGTCACTTTATTATAACTCGCGGAAGAAATTTGTGTGAAAATAACTGCAGTTTATTTACTTTCTAGCTTTTACCAGCGGTTTCGCCCCTTTACCACGGTAAAGAGTATATATATGCCAAATTTCAGTCAAATAGAATCAGTGACCTTAGTAAGAGTTTCTTACGTGTCTTAAAACAATGATTGCTTTCGTTTTTGTCCATATATTGCAATGTTGCTCACATATATGTATATGAGGCGACCATCTCAGTCCTTGAGAGTAGCAACGCATCTGTGATCCACTTCAGATTTTTTTTTCCCTCCGAAGATGTAGGAGGAGGGGGGCGGTGAATGCTCATGCATACACGAAGGTTATGTGGGACTCACCTCAACTCCCCGAAAAGAGAGAAGGGCACCTACCCACTAAACATCGCCTCGCTGGCTTTGGTCTAAGTGACCGTAAAAGCCTTCGTCGGATGCGGCCATACCCGTAATGGAGGGTGAGGCGCAAGCGGGTGCTCCCTAGGGAACAACCCGCTGGGTATTATAAATTATAAATAATTTATAATAAAGCGTATTGGGCAATTCGCGCTATCTAAGGATAACGCTATCTGAGTGAATTAGTTCATCCGATTCCTGTAGGCTGAAGGCTTCCAGGATTCGGACGAGAATTGGGTTGGGTTGAAGTTGCTGAAGGACGACTTACGGACCCTTTTGGGCCGCCAAAAGGCAGTCCAGGTCAGAGGAGCGATTGTTAGGGGGATCCGATCCGATCCATGGGTGGCAGTACCTACTCACCATCAGGTGGACTGCATGCTCGTTTGCTACTTTAATATGATAAAAAAGTTCATCGTGCTATACGTTTATGTTTTCGTTTCCGTATGATAGGCCAAAACTTAAACAAATATTGTTTTGAGGATACGTAATAAATTACTACTAAGTAATTAGTACTAAGGGCACAATTTTTACGTGAAACAGTAACAAGAAATAGCAATAGCGGAGGTTTGTAACATCCTCACAGGATACATACATAACAGGATATTACATACATCCTCACAAACTTTTGCCTTTATATCATTGATGATATGATGAAATGTGATAAATACTTTAAAAATATGTAGGAAATGCACTCAATCGTAAGTTGAAATGACATCTATAATCAATCTTAATAGGACCCCTTGTGACTTAAAACGCTTTCTACACTCATAGCCCCACACTAGGATTTTCTCCTGTATCGTGGGTGCCATGGACACACAAAGACGAATACACGAATCCCCAGACCGGGAACAAAAATCTAAACTCATCATTTAGATGTCTGTCTAGCCGGTGATCGAACCCAGGACCCACTGCGTGTCACACCGGTGTGATGACTGCTCCACCACGTGGGTCGTAATTAACATGGGATTGTGTTCTTCATTGTTCACAAGTGATTTGCTTTCACTTTTGTATGTCCCAAGATAGCAAGCAAAATTACATACATTATACACTGAGATTTGGGGCGTTATACCGGATTAAATAACGATGCTAGAAAATTATGATCAACCGATTTTGAAAATTTGTTTTCAATGCATATAAATATATATAAACTGGTAGAGCTCTTTGTCGTTCGACTTCGGAAGCGCCACCGCCACTCTTATTTCTGCCTAATAATTGCAGTATCATGCGCTGTTGTGTTCTGGTCTGAAGGGTGTGGTAAGGAAGACATACTTTTCAGAGGCATTCCATCTTAGTCCTCAGGGATAGCAACGCATCTGTGGCTAACCTTAGGTGAGACTTTGATCTTACCTAGGGTTGATTACAGATGTCCATGGGCGGCAGTAGCCACTTACCATCAGATGGGCTGCATGGTGGTTTGCTACGTCCTTACTATAAAAAAAAAACCTATATTTGAATAGAAGTAGTAAAATAACGAACAAATGTAAAAAAAAAGAAAATTGCAGACATATTAAAATTCATAAGGTCTAATGAAAAACGAAATCAAAATATCTTACAAGCTTACAATAGTTCGATATTTAGTTTACTATCTTCATAAAAATGGTGAATGAAAATTTTTCATACCTTCTCAAGAGTTTGTCTACAAAATTCAATCTTTAGTTATAATAGTTTAGCTTTACAGTTTGTTAGTTTGAAAATATATCCAATATAATTCTTTGGGTACGGTTTTATTACATTATTTAAACTAGCTTTATTTGGAGGAATTTCTCAGTGTAGGTGAATGGATGTTACAAAAGAATACAAAGAAAGAGAGGGAGATATTTTCATAATTTCTTCTTCAAAAGTAAAATTTTCAACCTCACGTAAGCTGCCTAGAGCATCTCGGTTTACTATCTTTAAAAATATTCACTGTCTTTCAAATCTCGGTCAAAATGCACCTCTCAACCGAATTATTCGCGAATTCCGGGGAATATCTAAACACGAGAATGTTGTCATTTTTTCGCAAAACATTCGCAATTTTAAATATTCTACTACTAAATTTATATATCCTTAACATCGAAAATCTGTTAAATTTAATTTAATTTAATTTAATATCTACGCTTAATTTAGTTAATAAATTTACATTTAATAATAATTACATTAATGCACAATACATTGACTTAGTTATATTCATTATAAATATATATTTTTAGAAACATCCTATTATAGTATATTTTACTCGCTTTTTTTTGCATGCAGTCTTTACCTTCATAAATGTAATTGCACTTAGCTTTTCTATAAGTGCTCTTGACTAATGTTCTTTTCACTTTATTATCGTGTAAATTATATTGGTGATTAATAAATAAATAAATAATGCGGAAGTAGCAAACGAGCATGCACTCCACTTGATACTCAGTGGTCACTGCCGACCATGGACATCTGTAATCGACGTAAGTAAGATCAGTCTTACTTGAGGTTAGCCACTGATGCGTCCTTCAGACCCGAACACATCAGTGCATAACACTGCTATTATTAGGCAGAAATAGGTGTGGCAGTGGTGCTTCAGAGTAGAACCACAAAGAGTTCTATCACCTTTAAAATTGATGTTGTTCAAGACCGTAACCATATGGCACTAATCACCTCTACTTTACTAGGTCTAGGGGGAAGACTAAGAGGTGTAATAGAGCCCTTATAAATACTTGTACTGGCTGGATGGATAGATGGATTTGTCTAATGTATGTATATTAATGTGCCTGCCACACGTTTAATACTAGTGTGGTACCTTTTTGATATGAAACATTTATAGTCGCACGTAAACCTGATTGTAGGCGTGGCAATCGCTACACTATATTTATTTTAGCGCCGTCTGTTATACATTTTTGGAATTTTTAAGTATTGAACAAAACAAATCGGGCTGCGGTGTTAGTTCGACTTAGTGCAGGTTACTATTAGTAGACAGCGTTATTTTCATTATCTTTACTAATATTATAAAGCTGAAGAGTTTGTTTGTTTGAACGCGCTAATCTCAGGAACTACTGGTCCGATTTGAAAATTTCTTTCGTTGTTAGATAGCCCATTTATCGAGGAAGGCCATAAACTATATATCATCACGCTAAGACCAACAGGAGCGGAGCACCATTGAAGAATGTTTCAAAATCGGGGTATTTTTTTTCTAATGAGATATAAAATTTCGGTTAATGTATGTCACGTTACATTTCTTTTAAACGCTGGTGAAACCGCGAGCTCAGCTAGTGTTATATATTTAGTTCCTGACACGATCTTGTCTTTTATGCACACGTAATGTGCAAACACGATGTTTCACATCCGCTAGGCGTCACGTGGCGGCTATTTTTTAACACTTAGTAGCAAACGAGCGTGCAATCCACCAGATGGTAAGCGGCCATGCCGCTCAAGGACATATGCAAGAAACTTCATATAGAACAGGGGTTCTATCAGAAGTCAATCACAGATGTGTTGCTACTCCCGAGAAGTAAGATGGTCATATGTATATAAGTAAAACGGCAACCACATTCTTCCACAGAGACGCAAGAACTCCTTCACGCTAGAAATAAGTGAGGTGGTTGTACCTCCCCGGTCGAGCAACACTAGTTCTACCACCTGGTAATAATTGATTTACTACTCGCTAACAAATTATTTATACCATTGAAAAAATGCCTATGGCAAAGTTCCTAAAACAATGGTATGTTCTCCCCCGGCGTATATCGAGGCTTATTTTTGGAGAGAAAATGGTGCCAGCACACTCATCACAGAGGATAAACCTGTAGTATACCTTTTAGAAAGATTGATGACCCGCTAGGTAGAGCTATTACAATACTGATCCGATGTAGTAGGTTCCGGGTTCGATCGGAACACCTAAAATAATTTTTTAAAACCTTATCTACGTTAGATGTTTCGAGTTCTTTATCTATTTAATTATAGCAATAAAATAACATACATTTGTTTATCTATAAATAAATAGCCCATTTAAACCCTATTCTGCTTTATCTTGGGTACCTACTAGGCTACCTTAGAACTGGTAATAGTTAGACTGCTAACATGGTCATTAATTATATGTTTCATTCGAAGTATGACAACAAGCAATTGTAGATTCAAAGTTTAACAATATATGAAATGATCGCCTTCAACCTTTTAAAATTACAATTTGATACCTTTTAAAATACATAAATACAAATAAAATCGCTTGGCATTGCGATCACTAGTAGCTAAGCTACAGATGTGTGTTAAATCCTCCAATAGGATTACTTAATTTTCATACATTACCTCAACTTAGCTACGGTAGCTACTTCTAGCTCTGTTTTATCTTATATGTATTTATGTATATATTGAGAGAGTTACGAAATGTTACGAAAGGATTTAAGCTACGGATTTGAGCTGTAATTATTATAATTTTTTGTGTGATGTGAGCTATGAATCGCGCTCGGTTAACTATAGAGCTACCCCAGTCGCGATCCATAGCTCACGTCACTCCACATTACAACATAGTTTTATTGGTATTTAGGGATGTGAAGTAAAGTATAAAGCTACGGTTACGAGCTATAAAAATATAGAATTATGTGTAATGTGAGGTAAGGAATGCGACTGATGTAACTAGAGCTACCACGGTTGCGACCTATAGCATATATTACTGCATATAATGGCACATGGCTTTGTTGATAATGGGGGTTATTAAGCGAGGATTAAAGCTATAGAATATATTATAGAATTATATACAGCTATAGATAAATTATAGAATTATGAGTGATATGAGCTAAGAATCGCAATGGTGTAACTATAGAGCTACATTTTTCGCAATTGATAGCTCTCATCACTCTACATAGCTTTATTTCGCTAGCATGATCACATTTCCAACTAAGCTAAGGTAAGTAATGAAAATCAATCAATCGAAGCTTTGATGCAAATAACTTAACACACATCTGAAATAAAGCTATTTAGAACAGCTCTAGTGAAAAGGCACCCTAAGACCGGTATGTCAAATTTGGGAAAAAAGTCAATTTACTTATTCCTATACTGCGTCAACAATACAACAAAAGAAGTTGCTTACGAAAAAGAATTACTTCCATCCTTGGAATCCGTAGAATTTCAATAAGACTCCCACATTTACATGCGAATAATGTCGTCATTCATTTACATAGTTGCGAATATTTTATTTTACGTGCCGTAATATGTGCCGTTTGGTGATGGTCTTGAATAGGACCACTCCAACTCTTTGCATGTATATCGTAGGAGGTGTAAAAGGATAAATTAAACGAGATAGGCAGTAGTGTCTTCCTGTGTAACATCAACACTCACTGCGGTCACCAACGAGCATTCCAGGTAACTACTGGCAATAACCCTTTAGGGGAAGCTATGTCCAGCAGTGGATCTAAATAGGCTGATAGATTGATGTAATATTATTAAGGTACGTATAAATAATAATGCTATATTGAAATACAATTATGTATATAGATAAATAAATAAATAATAGTATTTTTACAAAATGTTATGAAATTATTACCCGACTGCCTCAGAAGGAGGGTAATGTTTGTCAAGCGTATGTAGGTATGTATGTTTGTATGTATGTATATCACAGCCCAAACGGCTTGACGGTTTGTGACATATGACATATCCTACCTTCTGAATAACTTTTTGAGAATAAAATATGAGTATTCAAAGTAAAATTTTAAAACACTCAATATACTTCTACTACGATTTTACGTTTAACTCATTAGAAATCATTTAATATATGTACTTCGGCATTCGTTTCGGTGTAACACACAGCCATCCAAAAACGTAACGGGGTAAAATCCCAAAAGACTCTGGCTGTGTGCAATCCGTCCGGTATTCGAGCTTTTTATTTCCAAACTAAACGTCGGCCACGGTTCGTTGTGTTAGGAATACGGCTTAAATTGTATTACGTTGTTCCTGACTCCATCAGTTTTCCTACTATTCTAGGATACAGTTGGAAAGTGAGCTGGTTTTAACTGTAACCCTTTCATTCTACACTTTAGCTCCACACTAGAACTTTTACTGTGTCGTGGTGATCATGGACGCACATAAAAACACAATCACAAATTATGAGAACGAAGACTCAACTTGCATGCTCGTTTTTGCCACGGACATTCAAGATGGGGAATGAATTTCCTCCTGAGGTATTCGCAGAGCGTTATGACATGGGGCTCTTCACAAAAGGTGCGAAAAGAGCTCTTCCTCAAAGCCGGCGATGCATTGGCGTTTCCTCTAGTGTTGCAAATATCCATAGGCGACGGTGACTACTTTTTCGGTAGCCCGTCTGCCTAATTGTTAGGTTAAGTATAAAATAAAATAATAATATATAAATAAAATAAAATCACCCAGAGTCAGAACCTAAATCTAAATTAATCAATTAGACATACATATGTCTCGCCGGAGATCTAACTCGGTACCCACTGCGTGATAAACCTATCGGTTTATAGCTGGTGACCGCTCTGTCACGCCAGTCTTTGTTGTTTTGAAACTGTGCAAGGACTTATGATTTGATTTTTTGACAGGGTCTCATTAAAATAATTGTAGCACCCTTGCTAAATGAAGTTATATATTATTAAATTATTTACTGAAGTGCTTGAACTACGGAGTACCGATCACCATACCGGCCTGACATACAAAAGTTCCAGGTTTAATCCCCGGCCAAATAGATTTTTGTAAAGATGAATTAAGATTTTTGTACTGGGTCTGGGTGCTTGGATATTTATCCTATGTATCCATGGTAACTATGACTTAAGAAAAATCCTAATGTGGGGCTATGACTCTAGAAAGAGTTATTATCATATTATTTTTAGTCTAATACAAACAGAGTCAGGAGCGAAGCTTGTAGTATGCTAAAAAAACAAAATCCCTTACTTATTTTTCAACACGGCTTGTTCCCTTCCATAAATGTAATTGAGCGGAAATATAGGTCTCAAGAAAATCGGGAAAGTGAAATAAATAATGAGGTAGTTTGTTCTGTTAGTTTCAGAGCCTACATTCATCATTTCTCGTCGCTTTGTATTGTTTTTCTATTAGGTATTTCAAGCGTGAAACAATTTTGTGTTGCCTTGGAATGTAGACGCCGTCTAACGCTAATTTAAAGAAAGTGTTAAAAATGGTTATCTTCCACTAAAGGGCCAACATAAATGTTCAACATATACTTAATTGGTCTTGATGGTGACCAAATCGGATTCACAACTTTGCAAGGAAGTCATTTTTTAAATCAGATTGAAGTAGCAAACAAGTATGCAGTCCATCTGATGGTAAGTGGCTACTGCCACCCAGGGACGTCCAATGGTTCCACTTGTCGATCAAAGATGCGTTGCTACTCACAAGGACTAATCACCTTCTTAGCGCAACAGAAACGCAAGATAAAACGCTACAAACAGGTGTAGCGTTGTACCACCCTGGTCGAACTACACTGGTTCTGCCAACTAGTAAGCTCGTTGCTATTAATTTCCTGGATTTAATCTTCCTCTATTCCCGCGAACATAGGAGACGACTCTATATCTCTCAAGTCCGCGAGACTAAAATAAAGTTAAGTATATTGAAACAACAGGGAAATATAATCACAAGAATAAATATTTATATTAAATTTAAATATTCTCAAGTTCTCTTAATTTTCTGTAAGAGGATTTTAACCATTAACTAAAATATTTAGCGCAATAGCAAACCCCTTTCAGTTTGCCCGACACAGATTTTTAAAATGCACCAAAAGGATTCCGAACTAGTTTTAATTAATACACTAAGACTAAAGAAGATATAGACCAATCATCTGAAATATTCGTCCTTATTAAGTAAGTTATATATTATTCATACCTTCATTTCATTTCATTCATTTCATCTTCAAAACATATATCGAAATCACTGATTACGATGTTTATATTATCTGTTCTAATATTTTACGTTCAAATAAAAAAAAAAATTGTCGTTTAAGCTCTATTACCACGTAAGTCATTTTTGGAAACTTTTCAACAGAGACAAAATCCGATTAATTTTGTATAATGACACAACTAAAGTTCCAATTGGTATTTTTTATTTTCGTAATTTAAAGGTTTTTTTTATTGGTCGTACTTTGATTCTGATTGTACGAAACAACGCATATTTCGATTCGAATGACGACGGTTTTGAAAAAGATAATAAACTAGATATATAGTCCATCTATTACTGTATCAAGAGTTATTATTTCTACCTAATATTGTGTTGTGCACTGTTGTGTTCTGGTCTAAAGGGTGTGTTAAGGTAGACATACGTTTCCGAGGCATTCCATCTTAGTCCTCAGGGGTAGCAACGCATCTGTGGCCAATCTTAGGTGAGACTTTGATCTTACCTAAGGTTGATTACAGATGTCCATGGGCGGCAGCAGCCACATACCATCAGGAGGGCTGCATGCTCGTTTGCTACTTCCGTGCTATAAAGGAAAAAAAAAGTTATAATAAAATAATTTAAAATTGTTACAATTTAACCGCGGGTGAAACTGCGGGACACAGTTGTATTCTGTAGTCAAACGTGTCCGGTGTCAAATAAATGTTCATAACGCGCGTATAAAACCGCGGGGCACAGATAGTGTTAAATCAATGTTCACGTTATTCGCAACAAATTGAAAGTTATGCTGAAATTTTAACCGAGTCCTTTATGAATATTCTTTAGTCTTGGTTAAAACGAAACTATACTGGAGGCACCTTCGCAAAAATAAAATAATGCAAACGTATGAATGTTGTCGCATTCAAAACTGTTAAAGAATGCCTAGTGATTTTGTGCCGTGTGGTATTACTCTATTAGATAGCAACTCTCATTATCTTCCCGTGAATATAGTAGGACGAAACTAAGGGACTAGATCTAGGAGCTAGGCAGCACTGTTTCTGTGCAACATCAGCAGTAATTGGGTTAGTGGAAATTATATATGTGTGTTTATTGGTGCGTAAGCAACTTGTAAGTCAGTCACTGATGCGTTCCTATTCCCGGAATCTAAGTTGGTCGCATTATTCTGAAAGTGGGCCAGCATCCACACATATCCACCGAAATTCAAGAATTGTTTCACGCTAGAATTAAGTATGGTATAGTAATAGTATCTCCCCGGTCAAACTACTTTTCTTGTAACCGCTGAAATCAACGCTAGCTTGTATGCCATGGTAGTCACCAACTTCTCCTAGTCACTCTAGTCAGACACACGGTAACGAACCGCTGAAATCAACGTTACTTGTGTAGCGTAGCACTCGCCACCTGCTTCCTAATCAGACACATGAAAAGAAATAATCCCCAAACGTTTCCACATAATATTTACTCATATTATTAGTGTTTCAGTGCAGTTTACCCGCTATGTAACGAACTCCATTTTATAATTATTATTCAGTCTTAAGCGTTTCTTTCAAAAATGACGTAATTTATTCCCGGTACTATTGGTTACACCAACTTAATGATCAAACAACTATTTAAAATTACCAACTTACTAATCAGAAACCAATAAAAATAAATAAACAGTTTTATTTTAAAAAACAAAAAGAAAAATTTTAAAAATTTAGTCACTATCGATCATCGACCCACGTGGTGGAGCGGTCACAAAATGTTGCGGTTACAAATGTTCCTCTTCGTACCTATACTGGAACTCATAATGTACCTATGTATACGTTTCGCATTATGAGACGTGCAATAATACTAATATTCACTATTCATTAATTTCCGCAGTTCCCAAAATATCAACACGAGAGCCATAAAATTTGGACAATAAATTGTTATGATGTACACACCCAAGTCACGGGCAACAGATATTAGATATCATATATATAGCTTAATTTCTATATATAAACGCTTAAATATACATTAAAATCACATATACCATAGGCACTGCGCTAGTACCAGCAATGAATAGTTTTATTTTTATTTATAAAATTCTTGTACCTTATCGACGAGAGTCGCAATTTGCAATTTAAAGTAAGTTTCTATATATTTCACTTATAAATATTAGCTCCACTTTGATAGATTCTAAGAATTTATTGTACTGAACTTAGCAATAGGAGTGAGAATGAAGCTGCATACCAACGCTAAGGCTTTGAACATAGTGACAAAATTGAAAGTGATTTCTCATTATTTAGGAAATTATTGTAATTAAATGATACATCCATTTCGACTTATATAATTTTAGGTATGACTTAAGAAATATCACGCGATTATGTTTTTAACATAATAGTAGCAAGCATATATCTGATAGCAAATAGCCACTGTCGCATGAGCAGCTGCAAGCAACTTTACATAGAACACGCATTTTATCTTAAGTAAATAACAGATCCTTTGTTTGACCTGATAACAAAAATGTCTATTTTGCACGTCCATTATAATCATAAGCGCCTAAACCGTCTGTAGCGTTACTGTTAAGACCTTGATAATTTCATCAAAGCGGTAACACAATCTCCTTTCGCTTGCACTAAGCACTGACCCGTCCATTATCTGAGGTATGCTGCCATTGACCAGGTAACGGCTGCCAGACCGTCCACACGTTCTGAAGATGGAACGTTGCATATCCAAGTTAAGGTCCTATTAGAGCGCACATATTTGTCGGCCTCCATGAATAATTATAAAATGAACGTGGATTATGTACACGATGAACGGACACCTGTAAACATCCCCAGAGAAGTTAAAACCTTTACATGAGGTCAAACTAAGATTCGTTGCTACTCAAGACTAAACTGGTCACCTGATTTCATATCAGTATTCACCTGATTTCATATCAGGTTACCAGTTTAGTAGATATGGTAGCACCAGTATAGTTCGACTATATCTAGCGTAAAAGAGTTCTTGAGTTTTGGGGGAAAGGTGTTATTGCCAGCTCACGTATGAGGCGACCATTTTAGTCCTAGAGAAGCAAAGCATCTGTGATGGACTTCAGATAGAACCCCTGTTTTATATAAAGTTGCATACAGATCAGATTGACAGCGTGCTCGTTTAGTACCTACTTTAATCTGATAAAAAAAACAATACAAACAAAAAATGCTTCACGGTATAAATAGGTGTGGCTGTTGTAAATCTTCACGTTTGAACCATACTCTTAATTTCTAAAAATTGATCGATTTTACATAAGACTTCTTATCTCTCTAGCTTCTTAACAACATGGCAATTGTCATGACAACTTAGATATTAATCAAAGAATATCTTCATTCGATTTACAAATTATTTCTATGTCAATCTATAAGGGTTTTTCATTGATCTAAAATCTAAAAAACTGTCGGTGAAATGGAATCTCTTCGAATCAGAAAAATGATCTGATCAACCGACAAGTTTTCAATTTTCTCGAGCATTTATTCGCTCGTCAAAATTTATTAGTAAACGCGACGTAGGCTTTATCTAAGATAAGTTTTTAACGAAAATCTTGATTATATTTTGATAAGTGAAGCCTTAATCAAAATATCCGAGTATTTTAATATTCTTGTACATTGTAGGTATAAGTATGTAGTTAGTCCAAGTAAAGGTGTTATAAAGCCACAGACTATGATTGGCTAAGCTGGCTGCCTAGCTAAGTGGCTGGCCAACTGTGAATAGAAAGTTTTAATAAAGATTCAAATCCAGATCTTCTTTCCGGACATTTTCTCTTTTTTCCATAAAGATGTAACAAATGAGAATGCTGTTCTTCTGATGTATACTATTTGAGATGACTTGTATGAGTGCTTACCATACCCTTCAACCATAACACAGCAGCGTTAATTGCCGCTAATGCATACATGTAATTATGTCGGTAAAGCCTTCAGAGATAAACGAATAGAACAAGCATCTTGACCTAATTATTTAATAAAACAATAATAATAAAGGGAGTTGAGTTTAAAAAAAGGTGTGTGAAGTTTACCAACTCGCCTTTGGCCTGAGATGTGGATTTTGTCCCAAAACTCTCTTATTCTGAGAGAAGACGCTTACTCAGCAGTAGGACAGTAATGGGCTGATGACTCAGTCTAAACAAAAACGTCTTAGTTTAGCACATTAACGAGCCGTTTAGTTTCGTGAGTTCTAACCCTGACCCAGTAATTTAATTCAGCTGGTTAGCAAATGTACTTAGTTACGCAACATTACCATTAGTTTGTAATAAACCTTGCAATATAAGTAAATTGTTTTAGGACCATAATGTTTGGTGCTACACAAAAAGTCATAAATTAGCTATAAAACCTTTTTCTAGTAATATCTTAGAATTTTCTTATCTTAGCATAGCAAACCTAGCTATAATGTTTTCTGTCCGCTATGAACTCCTAAAATACTTAACCGATTTCGATCAAATTTACACACCGTGTGTAGTTTCATCCAACTTATGTCAAGGATAGTATAGCTTACCGCGTCCGCGATTGGCTCTTAAACAACTGAACCGATTTCAATCAAATTTGCACACCGTGTGCAGTTTGATACAACTTGAAATCCTATCCTATCCTATAAAATAGGATAGTTTATATCTTACATAAATTACGTATCACGGTGTTTTTCCGCTATAGATTCTTAAACTACTGAACCGATTTCAATTAAATTTGCACACCATGTGCAGTTTGATCCAACTAGAGAGATAGGATAGCTTATATCATATATAAATAACGGGTCACGTTGTTAGTCTACTATGGACTCCTAAACTAGGTATATAGATAGGTATATATACCTATTTGATAATATGGGTCGCGGTTACATATCTATACTATAGTATAGATATGGAACCGTGAACCCTAAAAGCATCTAACAGAAATACCACCTAGAATTATTCTTTGTTTGGTACCTTTAAAGTAAGATATTAAGTATCTTACTTTAAAGGTACCGGCTACTTTAAAGGCTCCGGACAATTTTCAAAAATCTGCTTTAGATAATGAAATTGGAATGGAAATGACTGTGAACATTATCTAGTCTTCTATCATCAAATAATTATAGTAGATGAGTAAATATTACAATTGCAAAAAGCACAATTCGCATAAAAGTTTGGTATGCAATTATATTTAGTATTAAATTAAATTTTACCAAAACAACTTAACAGATTAGGAAATGAGAAGCACTTTAAAGTTTCAGCACAATTTCGGGCGATGGAAACGGTTTTGTGCACGTCAAGGGAGAATTACGTCATATTTCAGAATCTGACAAATGCAGCCACTCTAGCAGATTTAATCCTCCAGATGGTCGGAGACAACCCGTTCCTCGAGTTCACAGGGGAACAGACGCCCGTCGGGCGGGCGAGCGTGTAGTGGCGCGATACCCCGCAGATGCGCGTGCGGGCCGTTATCAGCACGCACGTACGTACGGCTTCTATATGTAGTTGCTTGCCGATGTCCATTAGCGACAATAAGCACTTACCATAATGTGGACTGCATGCTCGTTTGCTACTTCAGTCTGATAAATATTAAGGCATTACAAATAACTGAATCATAAAAGGGATGATAATTATTTCTGACTTTATGAACTTTATGATAATTTTAAAACTTTTATGTTACGAACTAAACACAGTAGAAAAATCTCACCAGTAAGAGTCACCATTAGTTAACTTACAAGTAGACTAGAAACATCTTCACTAGTAAAATCTAATCCACGTCTAGTGGAAACGGAAGCCAGGTCCGAATTAGCCGGGAGTAATTGACTTTTGCTGTTGACCCACATTCACTCACTCTAGTTTACCTGCAGCCTCATTCTACTAACAGTTTTATGTACAAGTTGTAACTTGTAACGACTGTAATTTTGGAGCTGTAATGAATAAACTCAAGTGTATATGTATATATATATATATTTAAATGTGCCACTCCCCTCCACCCCCTTTTCCCCTTTGCAGGCGCCATATATATATCGGATATATGAAATCGTACACATGCTGTTGTGAAATTGTTTCCTTTGTTTACACACTAATCCAGTTAATAAGCATTTATGAGCTCAAAATAATATAATTGGAAACGGCGAGCAATTTTTTAAATTTCAAATATATTTTGCAGGAATAAATGTAACAGATGCGAAGTTACTTTATATACATTAAATTTTATAAAAAAATGGTGACACTGTCCTATTAATAAAGTAAATGTCAAACTTTATAAGTTTGAATGTTTTTCTTTGATCTAAAAAGAAAACAGTAAATGCATCTTTTTCGTATTAAAATTTTATCAGGCGCTAACTATTACAAAATAAATAAATACTCATAAAAATTTGCTGTTTTCAGATTTTTCCCTTTGTATGCGTACGATTACCCAGTTGGAATCAAAATTTCAAGTTTCTAAGTCATCCGGAAGCCGATTTTTGTACGTTAATATTTCAATATCTGTTTGGGCAAAGTTTATGAAATATGAGGTGCTAAATAGTCTCAGAGGTTTTAATAAATATACCAAGTTTCATTTAAGTAGATTTTGAGTTATTAAGGGGTTAAAAGTACGGAGGCGCCTACGGAGGCGTGGCGCTGTTATGGCGTAAGAGTGCTTTCACCTCAGTGTCTGTGGTAAAGTGCAGTAATGCAAGGGTGTGTGCCATAAAATGTAAAATACGCGAGTGTACCATGCTAATTTTCTCCGTATATATGCCTACGGACTGTGCTGATAACGTGCCAGATTTCACAGACTGTTTGAGCGAGATCAATGCGGTGGTTGAGGATAGTGAAATAGGTATGGTTTTTGTGTTAGGGGACTTTAATGCTCATCCAGGCGAATTATTCTTTGAGGATATGCAATTATTCTGTATGGAACAAAAATGGTTATACGTAGATTATGATACCTTGCCAAACAATGGGGAGTCGTACACATTTAAGAGTGACGCCCATGGCTGTACACGCTGGCTCGACCATTGTTTGGCTACTAGTGTGGCTAAGGATTACGTCGAAAAGATAACTATAAAAAATGACGTTTCGTGGTCTGATCACTATCCCCTTGAAATTATTTGTGATCTTAAACTCATATATACGTACTGTGACATACCAAAAGGTTGTTACAATAATAAGATAATTTGGGGGCAAAGGGATAGTGATCAGACGAGGCTGTTTACAGAGTATTGTAATGAAAAGTTGGGCAAGATTGTACTTCCAACGGAACTCACGGATTGTTATAATACAAACTGCCAAAGAACTGATCATAGACTACTCATTGATGAGATGTATTCGGAAATAACTTGTATAATGCAGAAAAGGGCTATTTGAAGCCATAAGGTGGTCTGTCGAAATAAAAAACGGTATGTTAGAGGGTGGAATAAACATGTAGCGCCACTGCACGCGAGGGCTCGTCTGTGTTTTCAGGCTTGGGTAGAGACGGGGAAGTCAAGGAAGGGAATCACGTATGATGATGTGTGAGTCCCGTAGGCTTTTCAAAAGTAAACTGAAATGGTGTCAGGACCACGAAGAACAGATTATAATGGACAGGTTTGCCGAGGCTCATGACACCAAAAATTTCGGAAGGTTCTGGCACCAGACAAATAAATTAAATGTTAGGGCGAGCCTTCCCGTTGAGGTGGGAGGCACTAGTGGTTACCAAAACGTAGCCAATATGTTTAAATCTCATCTTATAGTTGAGCCACCGAGTACATCTCATCAATTAGAGGACGTAGTTCGGGAAAACGTGGATGTACGAGAGGATCGGGTGCGCTTCTCAGCATGTGAAGTTAGTAGTGCTGTAAAGCGATGAAGCATGGTAGATCTCCGGGACACGATGGCCTGAGTGTTGAGCATCTACGTTATGCTGGGGTGCACCTATCCGGGGTCCTAGCCATGCTCTACAATATCAGTATTGACCATAGTTATCTGCCGGAAGCAATGATGATTACCGGTGGTACCTCTGGTGAAAAATAGGATGGGTGATGCAGCGGACAGGTCTAATTACAGGCCCATATCCCTTGCGACGATCGTAGCTAAGGTACTGGACAGTTTGTTGGATACGCAATTAAGTAAATCTACGAAGATCCATGACGCGCAATTTGGTTTTAAACTCGAATTGTCAACTGAGAGCACAATATTGTGTCTCAAGGAAACTGTCCGCTACTATACAGACAGAAAAACTCCGGTTTATGCGTGCTTTTTGGACCTGTCCAAAGCATTTGACTTGGTGTCATATAAAGTTCTATGGCACAAACTTAAAACAGAGACCAACTTGAGGCTAGAACTGATATCAATGCTTAAGTACTGGTATGGCAATCAATTAAATGTAGTGAGGTGGAGAGATGCGCTGAGTGACCCTTACAAACTGAATTGTGGAGTACGTCACCGAGGCTTTTCAACCTTAACGTTAACCAGCTGATTGAGGGGCTCGGTAGTGCGGGTGTTGGATGCTTAATTGATGGGGTCTGTATAAACAACATCAGTTATGCTGACGACATGGTCCTGCTGAGTCCCTCAGTCAGTGGCCTCCGAAAATTATTAAAAATATGTGAGGAGTATGCCGAGGTGAATGGACTCAGCTACAACGCGAAAAAGAGCGAGAATATATATTGTTTATAGGGGGAAAAACAAATCTAACTCTAACTTTAATCCGATAATTACGCTATGTGGATCCCCCCTGAACCAGGTGGCTGAGTTCAGGTACCTCGGACACATAGTTGAGGAGCGCCTTGAGTATAACGGTGACGTAGAGAGAGAGCGGCGGGCGATATCGGTCCGAGGCAATATGTTGGCCCGCAGATTTGCACGATGTAATAAGTAGGTAAAGTTGTCACTGATTAGAGCATAGTGTCAGATTTTTTACACGTGCAGTCTGTGGGTGAACTGTAAGCAGAGGACCGTCAGAGTACTGTAGTGCATCCGCCATGTTTGCGGAGGCGCGGATGGACGATTTCTACGCGATCATCCGCAAGCGTGTGGCGTCGATAATGAGACGGGCGGCGGAGAGCACTAACACCCTCCTCAGCACATTGGCGTATAAGCTAGACAGCCCTCTCTGGACCTGCTGGAATGGTGCACATACACTGGTCAATAGGTGTTTGTGTACTTAGCATATTTTTTCTTTTTTTTTTCCTTTTTTGTTTTATTTTTTTTTTGTACTAACATAGGCTAAATTTATTTTATTACTAACCCATGTGCTGTTTCTGTTTGTAAACTAACATAGTGGTAAGAACATAATGTGATACTAA
>MOOZ01001445.1:208040-219543 GCA_002930495.1 Cecropterus lyciades | reverse complement strand
TCTCTGAGGACTAAGTTAGAACGCTTCGGATAAGTACGTCTCCTTTACCTTCCTTACTTACATCACAAAGTTTGTTGGGGACAATGTTTTTCGAGCGTATGTTTGTATGTATGTGCATATGTTTGTATGTATAAATGTCCATTTCTTTGCACGTGCTATAGCGCAAACGACTTGACAGATTGTGACGTATGAAATATCATCATTCAATTGTGACATCGTTTTGCAGTGTGTTTGCAGAGTGACATAGGCTGTATAACTTAAAAAAATGGCGCCTGCATATAACGGCAATGGAAGAGAAGGAACAAAATTTTCTATTATCAAGACAATATGGATATCAAATGAATGATAATAAGTTGTAGCAAATAAATAGACCATTGTATAATTATATATTTTATATTTCTGTTACTTGACATTTTTGACGAAAAGTCACATAAAGCGTTAAATTAAATATATCATTATGAACAATATAATCTGTCAGCAAAAAAAAGCAAAAGCAGTCAGGTTTTTGGTACGAAGTTCCTTAACGCGGCTTACGGGGAGTGCTTATTGGTAGAAATCGTCACGTGCGCGTGCGTATATCGAGCCTACTAAAAACAAATCATGGAAAGCATGGAAGGCGGGCTAAAATAAAAACCGAGTCTTAACTGAGTCTAACTCTATAACTCATTCATTTAAATGTCAATTAGCATGTCATAAGGTGTGAGTGAAACAAAACATTTCTGTTTATTTTTTTAAATTTTAACAATGTTACTGGTTACGTCACTTATTACATACCTAAATAAGACTCAGACAAAACCAACTTAAGCAGCTAGTTGAAAGGAAAGCAAAAAGTCGAAACAGCTGGACAGTCTTAATGAAACATTTGAAATATTCATTAATTCCCAAGTGTGCCCGAGGCGGGAATTAATATTTTTCAGTTCACTTTTATTAAATTTTGTCGTTTGAAACGTCTTTTTTTCCTATTTAATACGAAGAAAAATCTGGGAATTTTAACGTTTTCATTGTGAAGGCTTTTAATGGCAAATTTGATTGTGTGATCATTTTGTGATGAGATAATTTTGAGATCGATAAAACTTAAAAAAAAAATCTAAACACATAGCCCTATACTAGAATTTTATTCAGTGTCGTGGGCACCATGGACACACGAAGACGAATACTTATACACCCAGACCCGGAACAGAATCCGGCCGGGGATCGAACCCGGGACCCACTGCGTATCAGACCATTTAGCCTACTTCATAACATTTTTAATCTTGAAAAATACCAGAATTATAAAAGTAAAGCTAATCTACTACCAGTCATAAATAAGCTATCAGAATCGTTCAGTCAGCAAAGATTTGTGTAACAATTTATTGAAATAAGAAAAAAATTGGAGACAGAAGAGTAATAGACACATTTTAACATTTAAACAACTCAGACTTATGATTGCAAAGATAAATAATATAGATGTTGTTAGTTAAAATTGAGGTAAATCTGTTGACGAGATTAATAAAATTCAAACTATCTATCGATATATAAAATTTATACCTTAATTATACATAAAATTCAAATTTTGTGTGATTATTTTTGCGGGAAAATTATAGCGCACGTAATCGAAAATTGTGTGGAACGATTTAGTTAGATTTAATTCAACATAATAATTATAACAATACGTTAATAGATTCTTTTTTTTTCAAATTTATGCTAATGTATATTTCAACAGACAGACAAAAGTTAACTAATTATTGTGTTATGAATAATAATACTAATTAATAAGTAAGCTAAATAAAATTAATAGCGTTTCGTGAAAATAAAAAAAACCGTAATTATTTCTTCGGGGGCCAAAATATAATTATTAAAACATTGGCATCCATTTATAATTCTTTATTAAAAATGTTCGCTTATATCACAATAATTTACATAATAATCTGTTAATAATATTAAGTACAATATGTATTATTATTATATTATTAATCAAACAACAGTCAACCAAAGCACCGATACGTTTTATTTACTCACATAATTATTATTAACAATTATTTAAATAAATTATAATTAATCAAGGTACAAAAATAAAAATGAGGGTATAGATATTTTTAAATAATATTTTAGAGTTTAAAGGCACGAAAATTAATTATATATAGGAATTATTTAAAGTGAAAATATTTTTACATCACATTTAGAATAAAACATACTTCTATTTTTATACTAAGTAACCATATTATTAGAGTCATCCCTAAATTACGTACATTTAAGGGATAATTCTCAAATTTAATACCGTGGCAAGGAAGGGGCCAGAAACTATTTAATAAAAAGAAACCTTTTCTACACCCATAGCTCCACACTAGAATTTCGTCCTGTGTCGTGGGTGCCATGGACACACACAAAGACGAATACACAAACACCCAGATGATTGACATCCAAATTCATAATTCAGATGAGTCTGAGCCGGAGATCGAACCCAGAACCCACTGCGTGTCAGACCAGTACAATTTCCGCTTCGCCAAGGATCGTCAAACAAGCAATAGGATTAATTGCATTTTCCAATTATTTTTTACACATATAATAAAAAATGCAATACCCCCTTTCCGCTCCGTATCTCTTGTTAACTCAGTAATAACTAAAAGTAAATTACAACCAACTTGATAATATTTATTATCTTTCATATTTTATTTAGAACAGTAACACATTTTTTGGTGTCACAAAAAAAATAACTATTAGTTATTAGTGTACAAATTCGAGGTACCAACTTTAGCGTGTGATATTTACTAACGTGACGTCATGAAAGGGTGACTCAGTTGTTAGGTGTTACAAGGACAAGGTGGGGTAACCACAAATTACAACACTTTGTCACGGAATTTATGGATAACTCCCTAAATACAACAATTAGATACAGTAATATGTTTTCAGATATGTACCTTTTATGATATTTTATTACATACGTAGCAATTTTAAATCTTAAATCTAAATAGTTTTATAATTAGATCTGTTTTAAAAAAGTCTAATTCTAAATCAAGCCATTTACATTATATTACTAATATTAATATAACTATCCGTTAATAGTTTTAGGTCGAATCTTCTAAGTAAGTCTTAGTCATATGATAAGTTGTTTGTAATTGATTTACAAGCTATTTTAATTACACTTTGTTCTGTCTCTCTGTGGGGATAGTGATTTCCTATATCAGGTTGATGTTTCATCATATTCTACGATAAACTACGAATCAATTCACCCGACCATATAGTTTTTGTAATTTTGTATCCGATTTTGTATCGTGGAGTACTAGATTAATGGCATTATTGAAATCTCTGCTACAACAACTCGTGAACAATGAAGAAAACTAGCCTATGTAACATTTCAAAGCGGTATTCAATGATAAGGTTGAATGCATCTGAGGTTCTTAGGAGGTGAATACGGTGTGACACTAAATCTGATTCCTGATTCCTTGATCACACTGAAGCATTGTGATGAAGTATGAAGTGACAGAAACCATGTACCAGTAGCGTAACATCCATGCGCAGACGTGGATCTTAATAGCTTGAAGATATAGATTGACAGCTTGTATAATAGAAACATAAGTTGTCTGGAAATCGATTGGAACCAGACAACAATGGCTGAATATCAAACATTTATGTAGTTTAAATTAATTTTGTCGTTAGAATATAATGTTCATTACAATAAACATATTCTAAGTTCTGTAGGTACCGACCGTGAACACTTAGAATATCTTAATTACTTAGTAACGTTTATTTCTTAAACGACTTGGATAAGCAAATAACAATTAAAATAACTTAACACACTTGTTTGTAATAATAAATTAAGTCAGAATAATTTGTTTGAAACTGTACTTAAAATAATAAGACATTCAATAACAGAAGGTAAACGATTAACGAACAATAAAAGCGCTTGACGTTAAAGTTAAACGTAATGTAAATAACAGTGAAGAAAACAAGTTGTAAGAGTTATGTTGTCGTTATGGAACATGTATGTTTGGTTGAATTAATAAATTCAGTGTCATGATTAACATGATATTCGCAGACATAGACATTCTATTGTTGCTCTTTATTTAAAGAGAAAAAAGTTTGATGTTGCAAAATCCAATGTCAATATTGGAAAAAGTCATGTTTTATAAACAAAATTAAGAGAATTTCGGTTTTTCGTTTTCAAAACTACGAGTTCGAATAGATTAATAAATTAATCCAGTTTTATGATGGAGACCGATGTTATCATGCATGGCATGACCGTGCATGATACGCATGTAACATGCATGGTCATGAACATTGTTGCTTTTAGTTTTGTTAGAATAATACTTTGATGTTACAAAAAACAATCTCAATTATTTTAAAAGTCATTTCTTTAGGTTAAAAGTAATATCAATAATTTCAGTATTAGGATTACAAAGATATAAGATCGAATAGATCTATAAATTTATTCAGTATCATGAATAAAATCAACCGTGTGATATTAATTGCATCAACACACGTTTATTTTTTGGTAAAACAAAAAAATATGTTACCAGTGTAAATTTTTTGAAGAAGTTAGGGATCTACAATGAAGTAAACTAGAAGGAAGGAAATACTGTAATCTGAACTACAGTAGTATGGTACGGTAGTATTACAACAGGATATACGTATGAATAAATCTTATACAGAGCACAGATTTATTTCGTTGTTAACAATATAGTATACATGCATCGCAAATTTATAGGCCGTGATATTTGAGCTGTTAGGATTATTCAGTAAGTTTGATATAACCTAACCTATTTCAGTAGCAAATAAATAATATTTTAATAGGAAATATAGTTTTGAGAGGAATGCTAAATTCCATCTCAGTATTCAAAGTGCGATCACAGTTTAATGTAACAAAATTAATGAACTATATGATTCAATGACATTTTTTTGATATGTCACAAACGCTCATATTTATTTTCGTCATTTAACATCAAAAAGCGTTGCTTATAATCATAATTATACAAGTAATATATCCCTTGTGATATTTTTTCGCATCTTGATGTTTAACAGAAGTTACACATTTTTTGTTAGTTCAAATAAATATCACATGATCACGACAAGATTTATTTATTACCTCTAAAAACAAGTTTATGTTAGTTAACATTTAACTTTTATGTTACAGCGTTAATCCTTTTACCACACCTTAGATCCACCATAAAATCCTGTAGCATTAACATTACTATACTGTGCTCCTTTTAATACAATATCTTGGAATTCACGCCAGAAAGAAATGTTTTGCTGGCATTAAATGTATCCACAAAATACACTAAATTTATTAGTCTATCGATAGTATTTATACAAGAAGAAATAGTTTTATCTACATGTTATTAGATATAACAATCGTCTATTGTGATTCTATAAATAGGTACATCAATAAGATACTGTGCTTAATTACATTGAGAGATATGTTAAACACTGTACACATTTACATCGATATGGTCCTAACTATGTACGATGGTCCTTGGACGGTACGTATCCAGTTCACTATGGTAACTCTGGATAAGCAAAATTCAATTTATATTTAGAACAGACATACATTATTGATAGCTTGAATATTTAAGATACAAATTAAAAAACCGGCCAAGTGCGAGTCGGACTCACGCAAATAGGATTCCGTACCTATAGAAAACGGTAAAAAAGTTTGTTGTATTGGAGCCCCCCTTGAATATATATTTTATTCTGTCTTTAACAACTGTCTAGCTATCATGGTTCATGAGATACATCTTTTTAACAAACAGACGGACAGACGGACAGTGGAGTCTTAGTAATAGGGTTCGTTTTTACCCTTTAGGTACGGCTCCCTAAATATTATAGAATGTTCATTAGCTAACAGATATTTGAATTTTATCATTGTCGCCAAAATAGAAAATGATTAAACAATATTCATATTCACAAATATTGAAAATAATGTAATCAGTAATGATATCATTAATGATAAAGATCAATTTATGTCTCTAAATAATATTACAGCACACTTTATTAGGCAAGATGCGTTTGCTTAGAACCGAGTTAAGTAATATTATTACAGTAAGCAATATCTAGTTCCACATCCCGCACAATGTTATTAGCTCTCGGCTTACAAATGGCTGGCTCGAATGTCTTAGAGCGACCGTAGCTAATAACCTTGTTTCATATTAAGTTACAGACACTAAAGGGAACTAGGATAATTTATTCGTCGTATATAAAAACTATAACATGTATCAGGAGGCAACCGGCAATATATATAAGAAAAACATAGATTTTGTTCAGAAATAAATTTTATCATACCATGTTCGACACTTTTTATCCAACTGCAACTCCAACAAAAGATAATATTGATATAAGATAATACACAAATATTTTGTAAGTAATAAAGAATTTTATCTAAAGACGTGAAATGAAAAATCAACGCGATTTACAATAATTTGCGGCATTTAAAAATGAATTATTTTTACCTTATAAAATCCATATTTTTATGGGTTTTACTGAGACATCTGGCATATATAACAAAGGCCACGAACTTTTAGTTATTGATTCTGATTGATATTTGATTCTGAACTTTCTTTAATTTCACATTTAATTTACTGGTACCGAGCTAAATACCGAGCGAAAGAACGTAGTATTGATATTTGATACCAACAAGGTGGTGATGTTTACGAGTTAATTTGTTCCCATTATTGAAATTCTTGCGTTATCCAGGCATCCATAGTATTCCATGTGTGACCTAAGTAGGTCATCTGATGTCATAACATGTTCCTAGGAGGATAAGTGACGTACATAACAAACCCATGTAGCTTGTTGTCGTCTTTACGCCGCTCTGGAGTTCCGCAAGGCTCGATCCTGGGGACAAGAGATTTCAATTAGCTTTGCCGTCGGTTAGACGTCTTCTGAATATAATTTGTTGATATTAAAAATATTTAGTCTGAGATCATGACAATATTATGATAATCTTTAAAAAGATAACTGTTTCCGTATTTATGATGTGAAACATAAATACTTGATATTTATTTACATAAAATTCACTAATATGTTAACGCTAGGCAACGTATTGATAGTAATGCCGTCTAAAAAATTTATTTTTCACTAATTTAGAACAAATAACAAGAAAAATATTAAATTTATGTAATAAAGAGTTCTGTAAAAATCAAATTTTGTATATTACTGCCTATAAATTATTATACTAATTACAGATTATATTTAAGTTCCGCAAATTAGGACAGTATAAAATTAAATTTAAATGAAAAAAACCCTAACGCTATAAAGATAAGTAGGCAACCATTTAAAAAGTAAAAATAATATTTATAGATGAGCCACCAAATTTGAGCGAGTAACACCTAAAATTTAATTATAGAAATATAACATTTGTTCGTTAATATTTTACTACAACATCGGGGCGGAAGGGTACCGCATAACTTAGGCAGACCCTTTATTCGATTGACTATCTATTTATTTACAAGATTTAAATTGTTAAGCCTATGAACGTGACGATTATCCAGTCTCCCTATTTTATTTTAGCTAGGTAGGTAGGTATCTAGTATCTAAGCTTAGCGGTACCCCGCCGCGACATTGTAGTACAATTTTAACGAGCAAATGTAATATTTCTATAATAAGATTATAGGTGTAACTCGTTCAAATTAGATGGCTCATCTATAAATTATTATTTTTTACTTTTAAGTGGTTGTAAAACAATTGTAATGGAGACTTCATCCTCTTTCATTTGATACCCCACTTGGCTATCAATTTGTAATCAACTTGGGTATGTATTTGAGAATTTATTTGTTCATCTTCACTTTAACCCCCTATATATAGTAAATGGCTAAGCCGATTTTGATTAAATATATCTAGATGTAAGTTATTATGCACTTTTATTTGATACCCGACTTGTGAATATTTAAAAATATTTGATTTTTTGTTACCACTTTCACCATCTATATCTAATAACTGACTAAACCGATTTCGATAAATCATGTTTAAGAACGAGCACCCGGGACCCTTCTGTGTAACAGATTACATATAAATCGGTTCACCCGTTTAGGAGCTACGTTTCCATAATCAGACACAGACAGACAGACAACTACACGTCTATGTAATAGTAAAAAATCGAATGAAAGCTAGGAAATAGATCAATATAAAGTACTATACTGACTTGACTATTTTGACAAAAACTTAACGGTTTTTTTTTAAATGTTTATGATGTTATTATTTAAATTCAACCATAAACATATAATTCTTGAACATTTCATTGCTATGGATTATAATCTAATATGTAAGTATGGCATATGTGCGAAACCAAATTAATTCAGCAGATTAGGAAATCCTATTAAGGATAGTCAATCAATTCAATTTGCCTGAAAGGGTCTCCTGTATTCGTTAATAGACGCAAGTAAAGAGACAAATTTGGTTGGCATTACGGTACACTGAATTCTATTATGGAAACACGAATAGTGTTATTTTGAAGGATTTTTGTCACCTTAAGTTATCCTAAGCCCAGAATGAAGAAGACTGCGGGCTACCGCTGGATTCAGATGGCGCAGGACCGGTCGGAGTGGCGCAGATTAGGGGAGGCCTATGTCCAGCAGTGGACTTTTAAGGGCTGATGGATGGATGGAAGAAAGGCCAGAATAGTACCATTATTTTTTGTCGTAGATATCTTAGTTTGTGAGGATGTACGAGTATATGTGTTTTTTTACTATTTCACGCAAAAAAGTGAAGGTGGTAGATTTGTTTGTGATTCATTTCTGCCTAATAACAGCAGTGTTAAGCGCTGCTGTGTTCTGGTTTGAAGAGTGTGGTAAGGGAGACATAGTTATCTGAGGCAATCCAACTTAGTTCTCAGGGGGTATAACCGGATCTGTTGCTAGCCTTAAGTGAGACTTTGATATTACCTGGAGTTGATTACAGATATCCACGGTCGGCAGTGGACAGTTACCATCAGGTGGACTGCATGTTCGTTTGCTATTTCCATATTATAAAAAAAAAACTACTAGTTGGATTTCGCTGAAATTTGGTACACAGAAAGTTTATGACCTGGTAATGAATATCCTATATGTTAACATATGGGATATTCATTACCCTGGTAGACGTGACAGAAGCGGGCAGGAGAAGCGGCAATGACCTATTAATTTATAATTATTACATTTCTTTTATCGTATATACACATCAAAATTGCTCATGAAAATAAATTAGTTTGTATCCAAACTTGCAGTTTCCATAATAAGTTTACTCTAATCCGCTTACTTACGGTAGTTTCATCCTAATTCTGCATGAAGGTTTATTATATTAGAAGCTTCTACTGAAGTTTGGCTAATATTACATATATCTAGCCGCTCTGTAAGACATTGCATAGGCTTGTGCTCTTCATTGTTCACAAGTGGATCGATTAATATTTCTAATATATTAGAACTTTTAAACGCAGTCAGGTAAAAAGCTATTGCAAATTTACTTTTTAACCGGTTGCGTTTAAAAATTATATATTAGAAGTAAAATAGTATCGTTGAGAGGGTTGAGGGTTGGCTGTATCAAACCGTGGAGCTCCATAACTTTTAATAACCCCATTTTGAAATTAACACCGCTAAAAACCAAAAAAATATTTCGTGAAAAATTGTAATTCTATAGTCGTTTAAACCTTTTTTTTTTGTGACGGGGGGAAACCTTCAAAAGGTACACCGAAGCCTTGGGAGAGACTCCGGGTTATGTGGGATTTTTACCCACTAAAACACCCTCGGTGCCGCCGTCCTTCTCGGGGTTGCTGGCTGGGCGGTCCGAGCTCCCACTCTAGCCGCCCGCAATCCCAGAAGCCCCCTGCTAGTCGCCTCTTACGACAGGCAGGGGATACCGTAGCCGTATTCTACTCCCCGGCTAGCCTACCGTAGTACTGTAGCCTACCTAGTACTGTAGCTACTAGTACTACCTAGTACTGTAGCCTACCGATTCTCAAAATTCAATTTTCATTTGAAAGAGATGGTATAATCTGCTATGTCTGGCATATCATGATATAAAGTATATCAAGTCATTTTTATACATAACAAAACCAAAACATAAACGTAACAAAATGGGTCACTGCATCATTAAGCCAATAAATGTGAAGTATGAGTTTAAATCGTAGCGACACCTATCAAAAACTGAAGAGAAACATGGTCTCTAACTGCTTCCCTGTGTTCTCAAAAACAATAATTGACGTTATCAGGCATAATAATTCTTGTATTATTATAATATCCCTTTTCCCTGAGTATGTCAAAAGGAGGGTAAATTTTTTCAAGAGTATAATGTACGTTTACCTTGATGACCCGCGTGGCGGAGCGGTCATCATACCGGTCTGACACGCAGTGGGTCCCGGGTTCGATCCCCGGCCAGACAGACATCTGAATGATGAGTTTAGGTTTCTGTTCTGGGTCTGGGTGTTTGTGTGTTCGTCACCCACGACATAGGAAAAAATCCTAGTGTGGGGTTATAAGTGTAGAAAGAAAGCGTTTATACAGTGGTAGAAACAATGTAGTTCGACCGTGGAGGTACTAGGCGTTTAGGTGGAAGGGTGTAGTGCCGGCTCACTTATATTTGGGACAATCATCCAGGAACGACTTCGGATATATAGAATCCCTGTTATATACGTCAATCTTACAGATATACTGGTGACTGCCGCTCATGTACATCTTACAGATATCCATGGGCGACAGTCACGACTTACTTACGACTTTGTCATTTCAATCTGATAAAAACAGGTAAATTCCGTTCAAACGGCTTAGCGGATTTTGACATATGAGGGATTTTTGGATACTCTCCGTTGTCATAATGAGGTAGGCTATGCAACTTTTATTTTTAACGCCTGATAATCTAAAACAAAATATTTTTTTTAACATAATATAGATATGAAATAAAATGAAATATGAAAGATGATAAGTAGACCATTAAAATATTTTAGACTTGCCGAGTCTCACGGTTTTACCCGCGTTTAAAAAATGTAACTTGACATAGTAACATATACGTGTGCGTAGAGCGCGTGCGGTTTCTTAGGTTTTAATTTTTATATGCGGAACCCTTATTAAAATTTCTAAAATAGTTTGTTTACATTCTCACTAACGTATAATATATTAACATTATTTAATAAACTCAACTGAACTAGATTGTAGGCAGAAGTCACACAAATGTAGAACATATTTAATGCTACTTAAATTACATAACTATGATTTTGCTGTCATATTGTGCACGTGGCTTGTGGTTTTGGTGACATACATGGTTTAATACAGACTACTTGATTAATATATGCATAGTACAAGGAACGTACAAACTGTGTACTCTTTATTGTTTTTCTTTTTAGATTCATTTAATGGAAGTTTGCCTAGTAGAAGGTAGAACTAGTGTAGTTTGACCGGGGAGTGACGACCGCCACATGTATTTCTAGCGTGAAGGAGTTATTGCATTTCGGTAGATTTGTGTGGTTCTCGGCTATATGAGGCGACCATCTTGGTCCTCGAAAGTGGTAACGCATTTTTCTAGCATGAAGCAGTCATTGCGTTTGGGTGAAAGGGTGTGGCTGTCT
>MOOZ01001445.1:71474-84653 GCA_002930495.1 Cecropterus lyciades | reverse complement strand
TTTTTTTGTCATTTACTTTTTACGACAAATAGTGGCTAATTTTCGAAGAGATTTAAACCAATACAGCATTATTCCTTATGCAATTAAATACCTTAAATACATTGTTGATTTAATATAGATCTATATGGCCCTTTACAGTATATGATTTAAATGAATATTTTCGAAGATATTACAGATTTAAAAATTGCGAGACGTAGCATTTACGGCGGTACCGGCATAAGGTACGGCGGCGGTACCGGTAAAAGAGTAAAATAGAGATTATTAAAGGTTAATAAAAATTCGGTAAATGTATGTCACGTTATATTTCTTTTAAACGCGGGTGAAACCACGGGCTCAGCTAGTTACTAATAAAGAACTTAATATCAGGTGGTCTCTAAGCTCGTTTGTTACTTCAATTACATAAAAAGAGAGACCGCTTCTCTAAGTTAATATTGCTCGTAATTCCTGTAGTTTATTGATACAAAAGAGAGAAAGAAAAAGGGACCGACGCACACAAAGGCTATTTGAGTCTATTATGCGAGGAAAATGTTTCTCTTCAAGAGTGACTCTGTTAAGTATATTACTTTATGTATTATGAAGTAAAACTCAAAGGTTATGTACAGCTTAAAATAGATTCACTCGGACTTACTTGAATAGCGGTACCCAGGCAAACCTGGGTATTCATTGATACCTTCCTTATCAAAGATAAGGAAGGTATCAATGACCAATTTCTAACTTGAAGCAGTTCCTGCATTTTGGTGGAAGAATTACTCACTCTTACCGACTCACTTGTAAAACATTCGAATATTTTAGGTCTCATCAGTATCTGTGATCAGCTTCAAGTAGAATTCTAGATGAAGTAAGTTCACATGTAAGATAGTATCCAAAGCAACACAGATGAACATAGGGCTAGTGCTATGCAAAATAGGAAGAGCAATGATCCATCCACTGTTGCACTACGAAAACTAGTAGCATTGTTAAAAATTTGAAACAAAAATCCCGACAAATTAAAATAATTTTTATATTCATAATGATATATTTAATTTAACGCTTTATATGAGATTTCGTCAAAATAGTCAATTGAACGTATTACAATATATATTTTTAGGATGGTCTATTTACCAGCTTTCATTTGATACCCATATTATCGTGACAATAAAAAAAATATCACTCCCCCCTACTTGCAGGCGCCAATTTCAAAAATTGTATAGCCCATGCCACTTTCCAAACTGAGACGATTCGAATGATATGTCATACGTCACTATCCGTCAAGCCCTTTGGGCTGTAGCGTGCGCCAAAGAAATGGACATACATACAAACATACATTACCCTCCTTCTGACGCAGTCGTGTAAAAAAGTACAAAGAAGAACATCTAACGCCTTTAATAGCTTAAATAGCTAATAGCTTAAACTCTATCATATACGTTTACTTATACACTATGTATGTTTGAGTCATACAGGATTTTTCTAATACGCAAATTCACGTAATTCACGACCAAAGATTAGTAATTAAAAAAACATTGACAAGAGGCCTAGTAAATGTAAGGAATTGACTGCTAACAAAAAAAGGCTAAAACATTTCTTTCATAAAACACGTTGTACATAATTTATGGCCATACCGTTAGTACTTAACAATAATACACGTTTTAATTTCATGTTATTCTTGATTGATTAAAATTTTACAAGAAAAACCTAATTAAGTGTTCTTAGCAATTATAGATTGATTAGTAAGATAAAACAACCTAACTTTCATAATTTTAATACAACCCATAACAGCATAAATTAGTCGTAATGTTTAGTTAATGTAATTTTTAGATATAATTTTAACCTGAAATTGATTTCTTTTTATTAATCAACACTCTTTTTTTCAATCGAGGGGGGAAACCTTCAAAAGGTACCCAACGCCGTGGGGGCGACGCCGGGTTATGTGGGATTTTCACCGCAATAAAAACCCCCCGGTGGCCGTCCTCCGCGCTGCGAAGAGGACTCCGGGATCTCCAAAGCAACCGGAGTCCTCTGACCGTGTTGCCCTATCGGGCTCCACGCAGGTGAGTGGCTGGGCTCACCGCACCGTCTGGTACGACAGGTACGACAGTATGCGACCACACATACCGTCGTCCTTCCCGGGGTTGCCTGGCTGGCCGGTTCGAGCCTCTTACGACTATCTTACTCTTAGTCGCCTCTTACGACAGCAGACCAGACCACTTCGTTGGGCATTCAATTTTTTTTGGTGTGGTTCTTAGCGCTAAATGTTAGGTTCATTACCCAACTGCTAAATTGAAGGTTATGTTTTGACTGCGTATGAGTCGTGCCAGTTTGGCGAAACATGTATGATCTATTATGTAATATCAAGGTGTAACGACCATTGCTTATCTTAATTGTTCAATACTTTTTTGTTTACAATATTTGATGTACTGTTATTAACTGGCAGCTAAATGTGTTGTTTTTCTGCATATCCAATCAGAGCTTAACCAAGGTAAATATATCTGACGTTGTTTGTCCGCTCTGGACTCCTTAACTACTGAACCGATTGTAACCACCACTCCACTAACACTTAAACTTTATGTTAAGGTATTATAGTTCAAATTGACTTTTAGGTATAATTACGAATCTTTTGTATGGGAATATAGAAAAGTGTTGTTTTAAGACATTTTCAGGCGCTTTTTTTTTAATTTTCTCTCCGTAAGAACCATCCTCGTACTTCAAGGAATACAATAAAAAAGAATTAGCGAAATCGGTTTAGCTGCTCTCGAGATTTACGTTTAGCAACACATTTAGCGATTCATTTTTATTTATATAGATAAAAATAGCGACCGTTCGTGAAAAAAAAAAAACAAAATAATATAATATTGACGTGAAAGTGGTAAGTATTGTACTTTTTTAAAATCTGGACTAAATATATATATATCATGTTTTAAAATAACTTGCCTTGGGTAGTGTGGTATTTTTTAATGAAGTTTTAAAGTTTTTTTTTTAAGCTTTGCTTCTATTTAATTGATTTTTAAGCGAAACCAAGAAATTTGTTGTTTGGCTTGTAATTATTATAATGTGCGTGGTTATTAAGCATTATGTAGAAAAAAAATGTCAAATTACTGAAAATTGTGATGATAGTACCGAGAGGTTTGGCATAGGACGTCGACTTTCGTCAATTTCAGAAATATGACAATTATATGACCCTTTACCAAGTGCTGTACATTTTTTCTTATTTTTATTGGAGCTGGTATAGCCTGGTACTTCAGTATATTATTAAGTTCCAGTTCCCGCTTGACGTTGAGTTTCGGGACACCCTGTATAAGTAACAAACCAGCGTGCAGTCTACTTGATGGTTATCGTCGCCTGTGGGTCCGAAAATTTAGTAGTGACACCTCTGTTTCAACTGATTTACTGGGGTTTCAAATCTCAAATGTATACTCTGTTTTCATCCTTTTATAAACTTTATATTTATTATTCTATATTCGCTCCAAAAAAAAGTGTCATACATCAAAAGTCCTCTTGACATCCCTTATGATGTGACAACTTTTAAAACATACCATTATAATTTATATTTTATTTTGTTTTGTCAATTTAACAAAAATATTGTAAAGATAACAGGTACCTGTGATCAGTCTTAGATAAGGTCACAATCCTGCCCAAAGTGGGTCAAACGTTGTCGCTGCTATTGAGGACTAAGTTGGAACGCCTCGGAGAAGTCCCGCTTACCCCACCCATCAATCAATAACACAGAAGCGCTTAACACTGCTGTTATAATGCGGTGGTGCTTACGGAGTCAAAGCACTAAAAGTTACACCACCTTTTTTCTTATACTTTTACTTTTATACTACGGAAGTAGCGTAACGAGCATGCAGCCCACCTGATCGTAAATGGCTACTGCCACCCATGGGTATCTGTAATCAACCCCAGGTAAGATCAAAGTCTCACCTAAGGCTAGCAAGAGATGCGTCACTACCCCTGAGGACTGAGATGGAATGCCTCGGAAAAGTATGTCTCCCTTACCACACCCTTCAGACCAGAACACAACACAGCATAACACTGCTATTATTAGGGACAAATGGGTGAGGTGAGTACTATAACTTTATATACAAAAGTTCTAACAGTCTACATAGTTGTAAATGCCTTCCTACTTTCATTTTTAGTTGGGTTGTCACGTGCGTAATAAAATGTAATTATCATTTGTTTAAAAGGTGAAGAATACATCGTGACAATCTACATCCCTGAAAGATACTTATAAAATAAGTTCACGAGTGTTCTCTCACAGCGTGGTGGTACAGTAATAAGTGGTAATTTGTCACCTTATATTCTAAGAAAAGACTTGTGCCCACAAGGGAAGCAATATTAGGATAATGATGCTGATACACACATATTACCATTAATTGAAATAAAAACGTAGGTATATAATTATTCTTTAGAAAAATAATTAAAATTAAGACACGGGGCAATATGCACATGATATTGGTTTGCGGCATTACTTTGCGGCGTGAAATAAATCAGTTCCAAAAAGCCTAATGTTTTCTACAAGCATGATAAGGTTTGATAAATTTCTTTATGTCATAATACTAATAGATAAAAAGTGACAGTATCATGCGTAGTTTGAATCCGAAGGCTCCGCTGCCACACCTATTTCTACGTAATGAAAACCACCGTTCGCCTTTAAAATGTGTAGAAATGCAGCGTATATTGACCAACTTGATCCTACCCGTGGACTCCGAAACATTTGCTTCACCAAGGTGGTAGAGCTCTTCGTGGTTCGACTTTGGAAGCACCAACGCCACTCCTATTTCTGCCTAACAGCAGTGTTATGCGTTGTTGTGTCCTGGTCTGAAGTGTGTGGTCGGGGAGACAAACTTATGCGAGGCGTTCCGACTTAGTCCTCAAGGGTATCAACGCGTTTGCGGCCAACCTCAGGTAAGACTGATCTTATCTAGGTTTCATAACAGATGTCCATGTGTGGCAGTGGCCGCTTACCATCAGGTGGACTGCATGCTCGTTAACTAGTCTCATATAATAAAAAAGCTTTAATCGTCCCTCGTAGCAAGCATCAGCGATGACTGTTAAAAACGAATGTATGCGTCTGATTTTATAAGGCCACGAAATTTTGCTGCAAATTCGCTCAACGCTGACGCTGGTAGGCCTAAACCAATGTTTCGTGGCCGAGCGGTCAGTAGTGACAACATAGTGTCTGACCTCAAGAATTTCAATCGTATAGGGTATCCGATTATAGATACTTAAGCAACAGTAGCCACTTAGGATTAGCTAAGTTGCATTCATATGCTACTTTAATTTTCTATATATAAAAATACATTAATTAATTAGTAAATAAATGAAATATTTACCTACACCAGGGAACCTGGTTTTGTCCCCGATTATAATGTCAAACTCCGTTTTAACCATCACTAATTAATGTAATTATAATTAACACAAACCCAAAACACGCGATCACTGAACGAATGTCTGAAATAATTAATTACTTCAACACAATTATATGAGTCTGATTCGCTTTACAGGTCATCGCGTATTTCACATTCAAAAGTTTGAGGGACAAAATCGCCTCTACCACACACACGACCGCTCAGCACTACGGCTGAAGCGCTACTGAAGTACTGAATCTACCTTGTAGATTACTTCCATGACACTCTACTGAATAGTTTTTTACTTTCTAATACATTGATCGCTTTCAATTAGAAGCATTTTCGTAGTTCGTCATCACAAAGCAATGTATAATGAACATAAAATCTGTGTACGAGTTCTAACAAGGGATCGGAATACGAACGGAATTATTAAAACGATAAATTACTATCTTCGCTAAATTAAAAATTATCGCAGTTCATTTAAATTTAATTATTCAGATTTACAGTAACTACACTATATTAAGTTGTCTTGCTTAAGCCGAGCATAAATAAAATTATCTTTAATTTCGTCTTTATGAATAAGCTTAATGTTGCTATAATATTTCTAGAAGATTTAAAATCAAGAAAGAGGCCAAATAATTTGGCCTATATTTTATATTAACCGACCACACAATATTGTACGATACCAACTTGTCGTATTCCAATTTAAGAAGATATCCGGGTCTCCATGACCGCTGACAAGCGTCCAAAATCCCCGTAAGGGTTAATTTTCAAAAATAATGAAAAGTGTAACATTTTTATATACTGAAAGCCAAATAATTTCATAGTGCTTGTTTCAAAATCGAGTTTTAAGCACACCCTGTTTATTCCTCTTAGCGGATAACAAAAAATCCTTCCTTAATGGATGCCCACATTATAAAAGATCAGTCTAAATTTATTTTTTTCTAACTGTCCTTTAGGTTTTGCGAAAATCGGTCAGGCAGTAGAAATCTTATTACCTAATTTTAACAGAAGAAGGAATATTTAATAAGAATTTTATTTCATGTTTCTATTTCAATGCAAATACCTAAAAAACGTTAAATTAAATAAATTATTACAAAAACCAAAAACCTAACTACTTGACGACCAGCGTGGCGGAGCGGTCACCATACCAGTCTGACACGCAGTTGGTCCCGGGCTCGATCCCCGGCCAGACAGAAATCTGAATGATGAGTTTAGATTTCTGTTCTGGGGATGGGTGTTTGTGTATTTGTCTTTATGTGTCCATGGTATCCACAGCACAGGAGAAAATCCTACTGTGGGGGCTGTGAGTGTAGAAAGCGTTTATGTTACACTGCTTAAGAATAATTAAGTGAAAAGGGACATTACGTACTACAATAATGGAATATATTTAAATACAATTAAATATATTCAATATATTCAAATGTGACGCAAAACTTTCGCTCCCTTTTACGAATTTTGGTGTGATATTTGGCATAGTTGAAGTTAATGTAGAGAAGGCGTGCCGAAAAATAATATTGTAAAATAAGCGTTATAAATATAATATGTATAAAATTTATTGTTAACATTACTAATAAGGTAAAACGCATTATATCAATAATTTTCGTTTTTTTTTTTATGACAGAAAAATGCTATATTGCTTTTAACTACAGCTTAGTCAATTAAATCTTATTTTCCCTTAAACGGTGTTTTTCAAATAACTCTAAAATCAATGCACAGACAAAAAAAAACGTATAAAAGTTTGTGAACTTCATTTTATATTTCACTAGCAGACCTGTGCCCACTTCGTCGGGCATTAAAAAAAGTTTTGATTTAATTCTCAGTACAAAATGTTAGGTTTATTACCCAACTGCTAAAAGGAGTGTTATATTTTGCCCTCCGATATATGTAAATATCAATTTTCATGCCAATTTGGCGAAACACAATGCTCTATTATGTAAAATCTTGGTGTAACTACCTTTGTTTGTTACCTTTTAAGTGCAAATCAATGCCTTCTCTTGCTCCGTACCATTATTTATAAAAAACATAGCAGAAAAATCACTTTTGTTGTATGGGAGCCTCCTTTAAATATTTATTTTATTTTGATTTCATTATTCATTTTGAAAATGAATATATAACTAAATATTATGTGAGTATTTTAAGCTCCTACCTATTGCCGTTATTAATATCAAGCAAAATATCACGTTTGTTGCATGGGAGCACCCTTAAATATTCATTTTATCCTGCTTTCAGTATATTTTATTATAGCGGCAATTAAAATACATCATCTGTAAAAAAACCAACTGTCACCCTATCACGGTTCATGAGATACAGCTTGGTGACAGACAGACGGACAGACGAACAGACGGACAACGGAGTCTTAGTAATAGGGTTCCGTTTTTACCCCTTGAATACGGAACCCTAAAAGCATTTAACTGAAATACTACCCTACAGATTATGATATGGTCACGGTTACATACATATAGTATACCTACCTATATACCTATTAGTTTTGGAGTCCATAGCGGACAAACAACGTGGCACATAATTTGTATAAAATATAAGCTATTCTATCTTTTAAGTTGGATCGAACTGCACACGGTGTGCAAATTTCATTCAAATCGGTTTAATAGTTTAGGAGTCCATAGCGAACAAACAACGTGGCACGTAATTTGTATAGATATAAACTATCCTATCTTTTAAGTTGAATCAAACTGCACATGGTGTTCAAATTTGATTGAAATCGGTTCAGTAGTTTAGGAGTTTATCGCGAACAAATAACGTGACACGTAATTTATATATATTAAGATAATGGTGGAACTCTTCGATCGCGAGAAGACCTGGGCAGTATTTTTTCTTTATTTACATTTTTGTACATACATCTATTAACATTTTATTGCTACTTAAAACGTCCATGACTTGAATTGTTTAAATTTTCAAAATTTAAAAACAAAGAATTCTGTTACAGTCTACAACCTTAGTTTATTTTTACATTCTTTTGCTTACATTTTATGTATGCTTTATTTATGAAATCGCATCGCTGTAGACTATGTTAACAGTGTTAATTGCAGGTGGCATCAAAACATATTGATTTTCACGTGTTCCATGTTTCATGGTTTTCCTACAGGAGAAAGGATGACGTTTAAAAGGCCATATGCCCATGAGAAAAGCACTTTTTTCTTAGGTCGATGCCAACCATCGAGAAAGTTTGTTCCTGGGATTCATTTATTGTAAGGGCAAACGGAGCCGGTGATGATTGTTGCTACAATCACGGTGTCACATGTTCCAATCCTATACCAAAAGTATTGGGCTATTACTCATATTAGGGGGGGGCTTCAATTTCTCAATAGTATAATGGGAGTTTAACCTTTCAATTTTAATTCCTGAGATGGCAAACTGGCAGGATTGAGGAAATTTAAAAATTTCTTGTGGATAGTGCGGCGTAGTACCTACTATCTTCGACATTACACACGCTTTCAATCGATTTGTAACATTTAAAATCATCGGGTTCTGTTTCCACAATAATTTTGTTTATCTCATTTACTGACTCGTTACTCGGTGATAATATACCTCTCGACGTAAGCCAGGCCTATGCTAAGACTGATTTGCGAAGGGCCATACTGGCCATAGCGCGGCGGCGGCAGTGTTTATTTTCTTAACTTTGTAATATCTTCTGAATGGAATTTCCGACTCAAGTAATTCAAAAAGTTATATACAGGTATTGGAACAGTTTTGTATATGAAATAATTTATTTGGATAAGGATTAATACCAAAGTATTGTTATCATAGCTTGATTTTGGTCAGTTTTTTTATTAACTTTTAAAATATAAAAAGTGGTTGTAGTGGCTACAATAGTTGGACGTATAGCATCGCGAGGTTATATCTAGATATTGTTATGTGCTCTTATATTGTAGAACATTTTTTTGTTAAATTTGACAAAAAGAATTTTTAAGTTTTTTTTTTAAACCTTGGTTAACATTACTGAAGTTTTAGCAAGGATTCCTTTTTTTTTTCTAGTAATAAATTTAGCCTATGTTACTTTGGAATAACGTAGAATTCTAATGGTGAAAGAATTATTAAAATCGGTTCAGTAGTTTTTGACTTTATTAATTACAAACATACAAAAATTCAAAAATACCAACATACAAACTTTTCCTCTTAACAATATTAGTATACAAGTATTGATGAGCAGGCAGTCGAGTGATGCGGGGCAGAGGGGACGGACTCGTCGTAGGCATCTCAAGGAAAGAACGCTGGCTCACCGAACTTACATTGTTTCGCTGTTAATTACTTCTAACGACGATATCTCAAAAACTATTCATCGAGTTAATATAGTGTACAGGGCAATTTTAATCTGCATTAAATGCCTAAGCTGACTAACCATTCATTTGGATAAGAATTAATACTGTTTCGCTGCTAATTATTTCTAACGACGATATCTCAAAAACTATTCATCGAGTTGATATAGTGTACAGGGAGATTTTAATCTGCATTAAATGCCTAAGCTGGTTAACACATTCATTTGGATAAGAATTTATACTTTACTAAAGAAATTAGCTTTGACTTTGAAAATAACATTACGTTATTTACGTAATGTTTTTAGTTAAAAATTTTGTACATAAAAGTGGTTATTGTAAGTCAACCGTAAGAGATAGAGGTATGCTATCGCGGACTCATTTGTAGCATTTTTATAGATTACACTAGTTTCCGCGGCGTTCGCGTGGAAAGCTCCCAGTTGGCGAGATTTTTTGCGACTTCTCTAAAATTTAACGCCATATTTCTGCGCAATATATATAAAATCATAATAAATTATATACGTACACCTTCCTCAGAAATCACTCTTTCTATTGCTGAAAACTGTATAAAATTTCGTTTGGTAATTTTTGAGTTTATCGCTTTCAGACAGACAGAAAGGCGCGGCCGGGGACATCTTTTTATTATATTTATTGATAATTACATTAATCTTACAAACAATGTTCGTTCTATATCCGAATATCCGCTGGACAAAAAAACTAATGGAAATCCTGGATGTGAATACATTATCCCGGGATTGGGAATAAAAGGAACTATCATATATTGTTACTTCGCAACCGATGCCCATATTGTGAATTTACCATATCGTAAGGGGTTGTAGGTGTCATCACCCGCCCTTTATTTACATAAATGGTTTCTTCAACCTCCTTCATCAACATCCCGAAGGTTGTAGAATCTTCCCGAAGTTTCGTAATAACTGTTTTTATGCACAATTGGCTTAAAACAGAAGGCTTTTATTCTATTATGTCTCGTATTAATGCACTTTAAGGAGCGTTTTCGCTTGAATAGACACGATAATCTTCATGCTTTAGCAGAGGTTCTCAAACTTATCACTTAATAACTTTGGGAATATAATTTTATCATTATCCTTTCATTATAGCCCTTTTAAAATATTTATCATATCTTGAAAATGACAATCAACAATTTAATTAAATCATACCGTATCTACCGTAAGATTTTTATCCTATTTCTAAGAGCAACTTTACTAATAATGCTAGAAAAGAACTTTTATTTTAATTTAAGAGCGGGACAAAGACTAAAACACTCGATGCCGTATAGATTTTAGATTTAAATTGGAAAAAAGAGCACCCATTGTTCCCAAAACCGATTTAACTTGTCAAATTATCTTCGAGCTATTTTCCGCCCCATAAGTTTGCTTGGTTGTTGGAAAACCAAACAAAACAAAGCATTATTGCCACTTTGAGAAACAGTGCCTTAACCGGTCCAGTACGTAGATATTAACGACTCACATCGTAAAGCTAACCATCGTCATCACACTTCGAACGGCAATACAGCTCACAACGACACAACTGGAGATCCTTACGTTGAAAGCATAAGGTTGAGAACAGGTTGTTATACTCGCCATCGTATCGTGAATTACGATATGCAAAGGAAATACGTTGTCCGTGTGTAACGATTCGGATCGGGACATTCAGAACAGGGAATTTGTGGAGTAGAAGCAACATTTTGGAGTGCCATTTTCAACGCTCTTTAGTAAATAAAGAGACATGTCTGTCCTAGAAAAACCTCAATAAAATGTATCGTTTTCTTAAATGTCTTGCGCGAAAGGCACAAACTGTATTTAAATCTGTGATATTTTATATATATTATATAGAGATATTTTTCCAACTAATTTATTGTTTTTATGAAAATGAACTTAGCCGTGTGGTATTTATCTTAAACAATACCACTACTCTCTACGGGAAGAGAGAGAGTGATGTTATTGAGTGGTAGTGGTGACATGTTATACGAGGCTACTAAGTGACAAAATCCAGGAGCTGGAAAACAGCGTCTTTCTATGTAACATCAACAACCACTGACGTCATCACCTCATATGCCAGACGCGGTGACTTTTAGTAAAAACCGCAATCAAGGTTGATTGATGAATGAAAGGTTGATAGATGAATGAAATTCACGTAGCAATAGAATCTAAGAATCACTACTGAGGATAGTCAAGGTGATCGCTACTTCAAAACATCTTCTGTTCACTTGAGAAAATCTCAAATTGCAGATCTTATCTGCCTGACAAAGTAGCAACGCGTTGTTTACGCGTTTCTGAGCATTGCTCTAGTCTTTCCTGTAGAACATTGTATTACTCAATAGTGATGTCACGATAGAAGAAAATTCGCCGAACTTTAATACTACATTCTGATGGCCAATGAAGGGCAGTTAGAAGGGTCAAGTTTTGCAACGTCTCATCCATAGGGAACTCATTATGCGAGTAAGGATCACAGTATACATAACGATCGGACACTGGTTTGAACCAGCAAGAAAAAGATGTTTTTAAGAGCCTGTGTGAATAGTCATTACCGTCACATCAGAAATCATTGATGCATGAATCATCGGATTGTTATTAGATGGTTGAACCAGTTAGTTCGACTAAGGAGGTATTACACCTATTTTTACCGCGAAGCAGTTCTTGCGTTTCGGCAACCACACCCTTCTAGGGTGTGGTTGCCGGCTTACTTTCACATGTGGCGACCGCCTTAGTTCCCGGAATTGGTAACGCAGATGCGCGAAATAAATGAACAGATGTTCATTTATTTCAGATAGAACTCTCATTATATGAAGTTGCTAACAACGCCTTGCCATCAGGTGGGCTGCATGCTCGTTTGCCACTTCAATCTGAGAAAAAAATTCTCTGACTGACCCAAGCAGATTCTTCATTACATATAAGTTACATGTAAAAATGCAGATTCTTCATTACATATAAAAAATTGATATATGAAAAGATATTTTCTTCCTCAATATAAATATAGTTTTTTTTCGAGCAAAACCTGCTGCTTTGACTTGTAATGTTATTCTTAACTGAGGTCCCAGTATTTGACCCATATTTTACACGTACGTACAATATCTCAAAACTTGCTTTACGCCAAGTAAGGTCAAGGGTAGATCCTGCTATTAAAATTAACATTTTGCCTCTGTTTATTCTAGGTCTCGTGCGAAAATGTTCTTGCCCGAATAAATTACCGCGTATATTAGCGTAACCTAAATTCTACATCGTATTTGTTTGAAAATGAAATGGCTTAGGAAAATACTATAGTCGATTAGGTGTAAAATAGCATTATTATTATTATTAAACGACATTATGTATCCTATTGCTGAGAAAAAGTTTCAATATCTTACATTGTTACGACGTTTTTGTCTATTCCTGTTGTTTTAACAGTCTTCAAATCTACTGATTTAAGTAATGTAAGCGATCGCTCCCTAGTTCCTTACTTTTAGTTTACTTTTTTTTACTTTATTATTTTTACAGTGCTCTTGTACTATTCATGTCTCTGAAATATAAAAAAATGAGTTAAAGTTGAGACGTTTTAATACAATTCGCTCTCTATGTATCACA
>MOOZ01001445.1:10705-21708 GCA_002930495.1 Cecropterus lyciades | reverse complement strand
TCTCATGCCTCACATTCACGCGCTATTTAACATGATGGCGGCGTGGTCGATGAAAAAATTTTTTTGACAAGACTATTTCAATTTTTTGATGCGTGACAAAATGCCGTGAAGTTGCGCACATTTAAATCGAATGTAATCTAAAGGCTCTAAGTAAGTAATCTATAGTATTTTCTTATGAGGCGATCGTCTTATTAGAAGCGTCACTGCATCTATGATTATTATCAGATAGAAAAGGTTCCTATTGTAACTCTATAAGTATTTTCAAGTGAGGGGATCAACTTATCTTTCGAGAGCAGTAACATCCTAGGATTATTGATTTTCAGATAGAACCCCTATTCTAACTCGACTGCGTCAGAAGGAGGGTAATGTTTTACGAGCGTATGTACTCGTATGTGCCATTTATTTAGCACGCGCTGTACCCAAACGACTTGACGGATTGTGACGAATATATAAGTCTAGAAACTAGACGACCTGCATGGAGCAGTCATCATATCAATCTGACACGGATTTCGGGTTAGATCCCCATCAATCAAATACCTGAATAAAGAACTAAGGTTTCTGTTCTGAGTGTGTTTGTGTGAGTGACACGAATTACATTGTGATACTGTAAGTGCATAAGTGTTAGTGTACTTACGCATCAGCATCGATAGGCACCATCGTATCCAAAGAGCTGATGGTAGTTAGACAACAAACATCAGCAAGCGTGAACTGGTCGCCAGCCAGAAAGGAAGATGTGAGGAACTTCTCGGTAAAATCGTACCCAGCTTTGATATCATCAATCATTTTTTGAGTGTACGAGGAAGCTCCTTCGTATAATACCGGCCTCTGAAATAGTATTGGAAAATGACCGTTAGTGATATTTAACGAAAAGTATTTAAAGTATTTTAAAGATAAAAATATTAAAACAAAAATAGGTGAAATCTCTTGAAATTACCTATAAATATATACATATTACGGCATACTTAACGTAACCCGTCCCGAAAGTCCTGTTTAAAACGGGACTATCCCGTTTTTCAGTTATTCGTTCCGCTGTCATCGTGAAAAAGGTCGGGACGCAAAATATCCCGAACCATGTCGGTTGATTATTAGGCTTTTATCTTTAAACGAATGTCAGAGACCATTTATTGTTCGCTTGGATAATAAAATTGAGTTTTCCTGAAGGTTCGACTATGATGTGCCGTTTTGAGTCAACAGTAAAATGGTCACTTTAGGCATACCAAACTTTGACGATTATCGTAGTGTACAAGTTCGTGAATGCACACATACACATCTAAATCCTGCCAATGCTCATGCTCGTTTTTAATCTCAAAATAAAAAGCAAACTTGAAATTTAAAAAAAAAACCCACGACGGTTAAATGGAATTAAAAATCACTGGAACCCGCGTCCAAATCGGACTAGTGGTATTAGATTTGCACAAATGTTTATTGCAACGCCCCCTGGTGAGTATTATATATACAGTAACATGCACCAATCAAGCCTGAACACATCCTTGAAAACCTCATCAAAATTGGACTAGTAGTTTTGTAGGTAAATGGCAACATCGGTTTGCACAAACATCTCATCCCAAACGCATATACCGTCTTCGTTCCGTCGAGGTTGAAATAATACCGGTTTGATTTCTAACTATATCATTAATTGCAGGTCATAAACGAGAATGTAGTCGACCTGCTTGTAAGTGCCAACTGCATGAACATCGTTAACAATCCCAGATACGATGAGTATTACACCAGTTATTACCAACAATTATAGTTATTAATAGTTATTTATTGGCAACAAATGCGTTGCTACTCCTAAAGCTCTTAATCTTTAACGTTACTTGTAAATGTAACGTCTCTCGAAAAGTATGATTCTCTTACCAAACCCTAAGCAGAACACAGCAGCGGCTAACACTGTTGTTATTACGCAAAAATAGATATGGCGGATCCTACGTGTGACTTCCACTGCTCTTCCTTGTGGGAGTTCCACTAAGCGTTCAGCCACCTCATATCTAACAAGGTACATTTACCAGTGGCCATTTATTTAGGTTTGATATTAAGATAAAAAATAAAGAAACTTACAACGGCCTGGCGAAGAGCAGCAAAAAGAACCCCAGTATCGAAATGAAGTCTCTGATCTATTGTTGCTCTTATTTTTAGATCAGACGGATACAAAGGATGATTTTCTATATCCCCATACTTTCTAATTAAGTAAAGAATGATGGCATGGCTGAAAAGAGATAAAGGTAAAAATATTATTTATACGTGTACAAAGTGGTATATTAAAATGGTTTTTCGCAATGATCGACTCGTAGTTAGAAGTGTTATGTCGTGTTAAAGTTTACTATGTCCATTCCTTTGACACGCTACAACCCAAAAGACTTGACAGATTATGACATATCATTAGAATAGTTCAGTTTGCTGAGTGACATAGGCTTAATGTTCAAAATGGCGAATAGAATTAGGATTAAAAACAGGGGAGTGGAACGAATCTTTATATCATGGCATCCATCCATCCATCCATCAGCCCTTAAAAGTCCACGCTGGACATATATCTCCCCTAATCTGCGTCACTCCGACCAGTCCTGTGCCATCTGAATCCAGCGGTAGCCCGTCGTCTTCTTCAGGTCATCAGTCCACCTAGTCGGGGGGCGACCTGTACTCCTCTTGCCCAGACGTGGTCTCCATTCTAATCCTTCTACCCCCCATGGCAACGTGAGTATAAAATAAGCTGTTTACTATAATATTTTTATGTGACTTTTTTGACGAAAACTAATAAAAATCATTAAATTAAATATCATTATAACAAAAAAGGTTTTAAAGCAGTCAGATTTTTTCGTTTTAATATTTTTAACAGGGTCACTTGTTATCTTACTGTCCCAATAGGTAAGATATTTAATCTTACCTATCCCAAATAACGAAGTCATCGTCCACCAAGGTAGGTATGGTGTGCTGTGGATTCATCTAAAACAGATAAACTTATGTTTTTAACCTCACTTTAATACTTCTTATAATTATCATTATTTACTTACGAATTGCTATTCCCTAATGAGGGAATAATGACAGTCTTAAGATTTTTTTTATCAGATTGAAGTAGCAAACGAGCATACACTCCCCTACCACACTTACAGATGTCCAAAAGTGGTTACTACCACCTTTGGACATCTGTAAGTAATTTCATACAGAACAGGGGTTCTATTGTTGATCAGGCGTTGCTTTTCCCGCGGACTAAGATGGTCGTCTCCTATATAAGTGAACCGGCAACCACACACTTTCACTCAGATAGCGTTATCCTTAGATAGCGCGAATTGCCCAATACGCTTCATTATAAATTATCTATAATTTATAATACCCAGCGAGTTGTTCCCTAGGGAGCACCCGCTTGCGCCTCACCCTCCATTACGGGTGTGGCCGCACCCGACGAAGGCTTTTACGGTCACTTAGACCAAAGCCAGCGAGGCGGTGTTTAGTGGGTAGACGCCCTTCTCTCTTTTCGGGGAATTGAGGTGAGTCCCACATAACCTGCATGCATGAGCATTCACCGCTCCTCTCCTCCTACATCTTAGGAGGAAAAAAAAAAACACACACACACACAATCATACTAGGCATTTCTAACTTAGCCTTTAGGGCGACAACGTATCTGTGGCATTGCTAGATGCTTTTTATAATATGGAATTAGCAAACGAGCATTCAGTCCATCTGATGGTAAGTAGCCAGTCCCGCCCATGGACATCTGTAGTCCACCCCAGGTAAGATAAGAGTCTTACCTGCGGTTATGATGCATTGCTATCCCTGAGGACTCAGTTGGAATTCCTCGGATAAGTGTCTCCTTAGCCACACCCTTCAGACCATAAACAGCAGCGCTTAACACTGCTATTATTAGGGAGAAACAGTTACGGCGGTATTGCTTCTAGACCTAAACCTCAAGGAGTTCTAGCACCTTGCTTTGTTGCATCTATTTGATAAAACCAGCCGGATATGGTGCTGATTTGAAATTAACAAGGGCTTATCGCTTTAGAGAACGGTATAAGCTGATCAAACACGTATAATTCCTGAATCTTTTCTATGCAAATTACAGAATGATTCAACGAAAGATAATTTACGTCATATAAATACGAGAAAATACGTGCAATTCGAGTAAAAGCGCAAATAAGCGATAAAGTATGCTCGTCTTGCACGCCGCAGCTGTGCGGCCGGTCGTTAGGATGTGTGGTACTTTCATAGTATATTTCTGTTTGTTTTATCGTATACGAACTTATGAACTTTATCCTATAAAAAGTTTTTAAAATCCCTACGTTATCGATCCTGGATGTACCATCGGCCCTTCTTTGTCTATTTTACACGCTGCTGAGTGCGATTTTGTGTTTGCATCGCTGCCACGGCATCAGGTACCTTTTGAAGGTTTCCCCCTCGAGAACAAAAAAAGAACAGAAACACATCCGCGGCCGACCTTAGATAACGCAGATTACTTCATTACTTTACAGTGATCTTTGCCAGGTGGTAGGACCAGTGTGGTCCGACCGGGGAAGTAGCACCACCGCACCCATTTCTAGCGTGAAGCAGTTCTTACGTTTCGGTTGAAGCGTGTAAGTTTGCCGGCTCACTTATATATGAGGTGACCATCTTTGTCCTCGGGAGCAATGTGTGTACGACTTAGGGGGATAGAAGCCTGTTCTATATGAAGTTGCTTACAGATGTCCATGGGTGGTTGTAATTACTTATCACCAGGTGGACTGGATGCTCGTTTGCCACTTCAGTCTAATAAAAAAAAACAACCAGGACGGGTTTGACGCGCCTTCGAAATCACACAAATGAATTTTGAATCACTAATAGTCCATCCATCCATTTGACTACAGAAGCATTGTAGACTCTTACCATTTTATTTTGTTTCTTAGTTGATACTATCCCTGCTCATTTTCATGTTGAATAATGACTTATTAACATTTTTTCAACCATTCATCAATCATTCTTTAGACGAATTAGTCTTCCAAAATAGGAAATACAATGCGCTTATCTTAATACACAGCTTAATATAATAATTCGAGGAATTATCATAGTATTTAATGTTAAAAAGAAATAATTTTTCAAGCGTGTAAGCTTCCTCGCGACATTTTTCTCACGATTAATTCAAAGGAGTCCAAGGCTCTATGTAAATTGGACGTAAATTAATATCCCGTGTGGATGTTAATCCTGATTACATCAATTTAATGACAATCGTAGCAATACAAATTATAGCTTTTAAATGTTTCATACCCAAAGGGTAAAAACGGGATCCTATTACTACCTCCGCTGTCGGTCTGTCCGTCTGTTATAGCTAGACAGTTGAATTTTTCACAGATAATGTATTTCTATTGCCGCTGCAACAAAAAATACTAAGAACATAATAAAATTAATATTTGGGGGCATACAACAAATAATGTGATTTTTGATATTAATAACGGCAACAGGTAGGTACTTGAAAAATCCACAGTATACTTAGTTATACATTCACTTTAACAATAAACAATTAAAAATAGAGTGAACATTTAAGGGGTGCATGAAACATGTTTTTTTGCCGTTTTTTATATTGCACAGTGGGAATTTTTCGCTCGACAAAAACTCGCCTAATCGACTTGGCGACATGGCACCTTTCGAATTTACCTAATATTACTGTCGTCAACTCGCACGCTCGTATAAAGTACAGCCAAGTAAAAAAAAAACTTTAAAAACTACTTCAAATAAAACGACATTGTATTAAATTTTAAAATAAAGCTTCTGACTAACTATTGTTGTTTTATATCCGAAATAGATGTGAGTTAAGTTGGTACTGTGGTGCTCCAGCCCTAAGGTGCAAGTGATACGAGTACTCCATGTGATGTAGATGTCAACTCCCAGGATCCTCACGGTTTTATGGTGAGTGGAATTCCTTGGTACTTTGGTGCTATGACAAATAGTTTTTTTTAGCGGTAAACGCGCAGACTTGTGTCTTCGTGGGGTTGAACTTAACAAGGTTAAGTCGACCCCAACATCTCCCGTGCTGTCATCTGCATAACAATATATGTTGCAGGTTTGTTGCAACATGTCATTGATATGCAGAATGAACGGACGTACACCGGCATTAATGGGCCTCGTGTCTGAGCAGCACCCGTCGACTATAACCTTGATATGCCGCTCAGATAGAAAACTGGCTGTCCATGTGCACAACCTCTCGAGGAGATCGTGAGATGGAAGCTTCGCGAGGAGGGCTCTGTGCCAGACCCGGTCAAATTTCTTTGCAATTTCCAGATTTACCAGCAACGCCTCCCCATTGCTCTTAATAGCTTGAGTCCATCGATATGTGAGGTATACCAGAAGATCACCAGCTGAACGGCCTTTGCGAAAACCATATTGGTGATCGCTGATCAGGTGGTGGTCCTCGAGGTATCTTTGAGAGCAGGGAGGTTATCGCGATAGGCCTGTAATTGAAATTCTAATTAAAATTATGATATAATAACATTTTGTTTTAAAGTCCAACCATAAAATAATAAACATTTTTTAAAAGGATTTTTGTAGTTGACCTAAATAACTTTATATTTTTATGGTAGGGCAAGTTGACGATAGAAATATTATTCCAATTTGAAAGTAGCCCGACCGGGCGAGTTTTTGCCGGGCGAGATGACGAATAACTCAAAAAACGACCAAATTCAAAATTGCGCCAAAATTAATACTATAAACTACATCTAATAACGTAGTCTATCGTTTAGGGAATCAGAAAAAGGACGTTCGTTCCAGAAAGTTCAAAACTAAGTGTTACATTACTTCAATAACCGCGCGTTTTAAGGAACTCCCCAAATACGAATACAATTTTATTAATTTTATCATTATCATCATCATTAGCCTACATCGGTCCACTGCTGGAGATTATCATTTATAACTTTCACAAAGTGCAAATTTTACATAAGGTCTCTTTTATTCTCATCGTGCTATATGACGTAGAATTCAACTATAACGTCCAGGATTGCCAGACTCAATAAGCTCATCAGCAAGAACGCGTGCATACAATATTTTGTGCATCCATTAAACTCCCGAATGCCTATAGATGTGTCCTCCTGAACTATATAATCGAAAAATAGTTCGAGCATACAGTTTACCTAAGTAAATACTGTCCTGCTGTCCTTGAATATTTGTAATTAATTTCAGATAAGGTTACATGTGCGTTAGTACCCCTGAGGATGCTAAGGTTAACTTCAACAACCACACCCTTCATAACATAGCAGCGCTCAACATAACATCACCGCTGTACCCATTTCTGCTTAATAATAGCATTATTAAGCGAAATGCATGAAAATAATAGCATTATTAAGCAGAAATGGGTACAGCGGTGATGCGTCGGAGTCGAACACACAGAGATCCTTTCATATTTGTAATGAAAATCAGCTTTAAGTAAAAATTGAAGGCATAACGAATCAGACATCCGCGATTAGACTTACATGGGCAGGGTATTTTAATGATTTTTCGCTAAAAAATTTTAAAGTGTTTTTTTTTTCAAAATAACGTTTTTATATACCTAGTTGACAAACTCTCCGAAACTTTTAAACCAATTCTTAATAAAAATGTAACCACATGATATTCTTTATGACTATAACCATATCACCTTTCGTTGTTTTATTTTATTCAAGACTTCGAGAGTTCGAAATCAACAGCGCACTACTTTTTTTGGACCAAACCCACAAGTTTCTGAATATTTAACACTATTTATAAATTTCACAATTTAAATATCAACATTTATGATTAAAAACCGATCAAAACTTCTTGAAAATAGCCTCTTTTGCGCGTTTAATTAGGTTAAACCACATAAATTTGTAGATAATTGTTATTTACGATTTTCGTATAGCTCTCTAATATATTACCTTCACAAAATCCTCCGCAAGGTGGTCACAAAGTATTACGTCGACGTCAACATACTTGATCTCGGGCAAATCCAGAGTAGTCAGGGCCATAAAAACACTTCGCGCAGGGGGACTGGGGTCGTATTTGTAAAGAGTCAGCACCATGATTTCTGAAAGGAGTAAACAATGTTAACAATATACTAATCCGACTGTATGAAAAGGAGGGTAATTTTGGATAAAGGCGGAGACATAGAGACATTAGAAAATCTTAGTATAACTACCTTTATGCCGCTAGAATAATATAGTCTGTAAAATCACGCTTTTAAATAATATAAAACTGTATCATGCAACAAAATAAGGCATTGTACTACTACAAATTATATTTTCTTCTTTTCAGTACATTGAAATAAAATATTGCTTTAAAAATAATAATATTAATTTAGAGTAAGTAGAGTGAGTATAAGAGTAGAGTAAGAAGGAGATTTTCTTACATACAAAGTATGGTATATCTAATGATTGAGTTTACCTTTCTTGTCTTCACAAATTTTCGGTTTGAAAGATAATTTCTTAGCTCAGATCTTAGCTCACCACCCTTTGACTAAGCGTCAAATACAGAGGACTTTACGTTATTACCGTCCTTTATAAGCGATAGATTTTCCGAATCCATAACGTAATAAAATTGGATGTGGCATTTTATTTTAAAGTACTCATCTGGTGCGCACTTCCATAACAGAGATAAAATTGACGATAAACGTGATTTATTTATTTAGACTTATCAACTAGGTTACATATTTGACAAATTATTGTAAATACATAGCCATAAAGATGACGAACATGTAATCCTAATTATAGTGATGTGACCAATACCTATTAATAATCGTATTTATAGGCTAGTAGTATGAATTTTGGCCACACACGTTTTTCGCACACATCATTTTCATTTAACAAAAAAAAAACTGCCTTCAACGATAATTATCATTTATTAGAGCGAGATTATATACTTACAATTCTCTATTGTCCTTAGAAAAAATATCACCCTTAACGTTGACATGTTTTCAAACTTAGTCCAATCTTCAAATAAAAAGCAAAGCTAAACATGAACACGGGAAGCATATTTATTCAAACAAAAGGCAAATCAATCATTCAAACAAATCGGTGTATACGTGATGGTGTAATTAAATAACATGCATAAATAATAAAACCAAAAAATACAGTCGAATTAAAACTAAAACTTGACGTCGGTCAAAAATTATGAAATCGCTTCTTTGTTATTAAAACATTCTTAAAGGATAAAACTTTCAAAATTAAAATTAAAAAGAAAAACTGAAACTTATTGAATAATTTAAGTTTCTTTATTTACTATGGTCAGAACTGTAAATAGAATATAGCTTCAGTGATAAAAGATAATATCGTAAAACATACCTGAGACTTTTCTATAACATTGAGAATGTTAAAACTGGTATATAAAACCAATATAATATGTAGGTACTTGTCAATATTGTAAATAATGTACTTTATACATAATGTACTCTTCATACAACATAGCCGGGTAAAAATAAGTTATGTAACAGCAGATAAATTACGAGTATGATATAATAAAATAATTGAAGAGTGATATAAACGATAACAAGATACAACCATCTGATAAGCATTAAAATTAGATAATAGTTTCATCATAAAGTTTTTCGATACTTTAGAGAATTGAATGCAGCTGTTGGTAAGAGGACTCTGTCCCGGAATAAGTATAGGGCTTCGGTATCCCTTGCCTGTCATCAGAGACGACTATAAGGGGGATTTCTGGGTTACGGGCAACGAGGGTGAGAGCTCGAACCGTCCAGACCCTGAAAGGACGGCGGTATGTGTGGTCGCATACCGTCGTAAAGACCAGACGGTGTGGTGGGCCAAGCCACTCACCTGGGTAATACCTGATGGGGCAATGCGCTCAGATGACTCCGGTTGTGTTACTTTGAAGATCCCGGAGTCTTCTTCGCAGCATCGAGGACTGCCACCGGGGGGGTTTTAGTATGGTAAAAATCCCAAATAATCTAGCGTCGCTCCCACGTTTACTAAGAAAAAGGTCTAAATTTCTACAATTAAATAAATATGCAACGTAGTATGGGAGAGGTACCTACTTCCGAATTAATATCGCAAAAGATTATGTCACCTTCATGCCACTAATATAATTTGTAGGAAAAATATAATTTCTAGAAAATAAATGTTGCCAACAACTTTATAATGAAATAATTACTTTACTGTTAAATTATATAGCATGTTTTGCTTAAAAAATATTTTTAATGGGCTGAGAAACTTTTAAAAATGGGTGAATAATAAAACAATGCATAAAAACTTCATTGTTTATTCGGCCCTGCAATACCAATATATCTATGAATATAATAAGTTTTACCTATATATAAATGTCATTAATTTTAACAATTAGTATTTCAAACAAATAAACAAAAGAACTAAGAAACATTTAAGTAGTTGAAATTATAATAATTAAATTATTTGTCCATTTTATATAACACTAGTTATTTCCACGGCTCCACCCCTTGGGCTATGTACCACAGTAAAAAATGTCCTATGTGTTAATCCAGGCCATAAAATATCTGAGTCTCAAATTTCATGCAAATCCAATAAGTAGTTTTTGCGTGAGAGATTAACAAACACGCTATACGCTGCTGTCTTCTCGTTTGAAGGGTGTGGTAAGGGAGACATACTTTTCCAAGGCATACCTTCTTAGCCCTCAGGGGTAGCAACGTATCTGTGGCTAACATTAGGTGAGACTTTGATCTTATCTAGGGTTGATTGTAATGTCCATGAGCGGCAGTAGCCACTTACCATCAGGTGGGCTGCATGCCGGTTTGCTACTTCCATACTTTAAAAATTAGACGAATTTAATGACAACACATGTTAAAATCTAACTAGTTGTTTGGGCTGTATAATAATGTCTTAAACACTCTTACAAACACTTCTTCAAAGGCAATCTATGAGTGAAATATAAGTGTTTTTCAAATCATCAAAAACTAAATCAAACTCGAAAGCCACTCAGAAGGACCGTCTGGCGCTGACAGAATTCTACAAAAGGGGACAGGTCCATTATAAGAAAACTAGGACCCGGCTAAGTGTTGATAAACTTTTAGGTAGGTGTAATTAATAATTTCTAAAATCCACTACTGGTCG
>MOOZ01001443.1:31371-48495 GCA_002930495.1 Cecropterus lyciades | reverse complement strand
CTCTTATTAGGCAGAAATAGGTGTGGCGGTGGTGCTTCCGTAGTCGAACCACAAAGAGTTCTACCACCTTCATAAATATCGTTTATTTGTAGTTCAGTTCATTGATTAAATGAATGGGAAACGAGCATGCAGTGTACATGATGGTAAGTGGTCACTGCCGCCCGTGGACTTTTGTATCAACACTTATTCCATATGGATTCTATCTAGAGCCTATCACAGATGCATTGCTACTCCAAAGAGCTAAGAAAGTCGTCTCATATGGAAGTCAGCTGGATTTACACCGGAGGACGGTATCGGTGGCAGACTTCAGATACGACTTTAGTCCTGTCTGGGATTGATTACAAATGTCCATGGGCGCCATCTTCACATGAGCGACTATCTTAGTCCTCGGTCGTAGCAACGCATCTGTGACAGACTTTTCCATAAGAAGTTGCTTACAATATTCACGAACGACAGTAACCACTTATCAACTGAACTATTTGCTCGTTTGCTACTTCGACAGTATACAAAAAACTGGCCAAGTGAGAGTCAGATTCGCGCATGGAGAACCCTCCATGCGCGAATCTGACTACCGAATTGCGAAACCGTACCATAATAAACAATATGTGATGTAATTAAAAATTTAAGGTTTACAAAATTTTTCCTTCATATGTGCTATAAAAGATTGCTTCATGCCAAATTTCAAGATTCTAAGTCGCATGTTAGTACCCTTTAGATTTTTATTCCCTTGCGAGTTTCGAAAATTTGCGGCATAAATGTATCTTTTGATTGCATTGGCTTAGAAGTTTGAATTTTTCACAGCTCCAAGGGACAGTAGACCTGAGAATTTCAGCTTGATACCTCTACGCGTTCCTGAGAAAAGGAGTCTTAACAGACAGACGAACGGACAGACAACAAAGTGATCCTAAGGGCTCCGTTTTTTACTTTCGAGGCACGGAACCCTAAAAATAAGAAAGATGGGCTACATCTTTCTAGTTCTACATTACAATATATTTTGTCTATTTATCTCTACAAACTAGACTTGTCTGACATCGCTACGCGCGCCACGGGAAACACGATGCGTTACGCCCAGTGTTATAAAGTTAAAACGAAAGTGAATCTCTCTACGCGGAGTGCAAGTTATATTTTTAATACGCACGCTGGAAACTGGCCAATATAACCAAACACATTATGATAAAAAGTAACATATCGTGAGATCTGTATTATTTTTAGACAGACTATACTAATTTTGTTGTGTACCATTGAACCGTGCATCCAATATTGAGTATTCCACGTCGTTGGTGCATTAAGAATAAAAAAAATAGATGTACCTCCGAAGACTACCTCGGAAGCAGCATTTGATCGACTTAGATAGAACGCGTGTTCTTTTATGAAGTTTTTAACAAATGTCCATGGGCAGCAGTGACACCAGTAGCAAACGAGCATGCGGCAGATGAACTGTCGATAAGAAAGGTGAACTGCATGTTCGTTTGCTACTAACTTATAAGAAAAAGTTTCACACAAGTGACAAACTGTTGACACCTATAATACGCTATACGCTACGCTATCTACACTCATACCCACACACTAGGATTTTCTCCTGTTTCGTGGGTGCCATGGACACAAAAAGACGAATACACAAAGACCCAGGCCCAAAGCTGAAATCTAAATTCATCATTCAGATGTCTGTGTGGCCGAGGATCGAACTCGGTACCCACTGCGTGTTAGACCGGTATGGTGACCGCTCTGCCACGCAGGTCGTCATAATCAAATCCAGGAAGAATTAGATTCTTACCGGAGATTGGCCACAGATTCATTGTAAGCCTCTATCCCTGACGACGAGCTTAAAACGCCTCGTATCATATCAACGCCAAGTAACAATATTTATAATAAAAATGCGTAAAAAGGGTTATGGAGGTGGTGCCTCCGGAGTCAAATCACAAAGACCTTACATGTCAATCACCAACGGTCACCCATCCACTTCTCGTCCTCGCAAAACATGGCTATTTTTCAAGGTTCCATGCGCAACGGGTAAAAACTGAACCCTATTAATAAGACTCCGCTGTCCGTCTGTACGTGTCACCAGGCTGTATCTCATGAACTGTGATGGGTAGACAGTTCAAATTTTTACAGATGTATTTCTGTTGCTGCTATAACAACAAATACTAAAAACACAATAAAATAAATATTTAAGGAGGGTAACAAATACTAAAAACAGAATAAAATAAATATTTAAGGGGGAATTTTATTGTATGGGACAATAAATGTAATTTTTTTGCCGTTCTTTATAGATAATGATAGAGAACTCTTAGTGCGTGAGTCCGCCTCGCACTTGGCCGGTTTTTTAAATCGTATACAATCCACACACGCGCTTACTAAAAAGCCAAAAAAATTTGACCGGAATCGAACCCAAAACTCTAGCATCCTGCACCATATCTGTTTTCCATTTAAACGTATCCAACCACAGTGCACTTGCACAATATAATTATGTAATGAGGTCGCATAATAAGTTCGCTCGTCCTCAATTAGAAAAACCACTCTTGTACTACTCCCACTTACCGTCCTTACGCGAATCATCAGCGCATTACGTCAACTATCTAACTACTATGACATTGGTCATATATAGGCAAATAGATTTTTTTTACTGACTGCGTCAGTGCGTGTTATTTGACGAGTCACGTGGCGTAGTGGGTTCCGGGTTCGATCCCCGGCCCGACGGACATCTGAATGATAAGGTTAGATTCTGTTCTGGGTTTGGCTGTTTGTGTATCCATGGTACCCACGGCACAGGAGAAATTCCTAGTGTGACGCTATGAGTGTAGAAAGCGTTATTATAATAATTTATTTAATTTAACGCTAATTTAGGAGTTGTCATCAAAATAGCAACAAAAACATTGTAAAATATACATATATACTTTTGGAATGGTCTAATTACTAGCTTTCACCATTACAATTGGGTAAATTGTAATGGTAATATTTTTATTATCATTACAATAAGGGTCGTCCCTTCACCCCCCTTTTTCCCTGTTTGCAGGCGTCATTTTTAAAAACTATATGGCCTGTCACTATGTCAAACTGAGACGATTTTAATGATATGTCATACGTCACAATCCGTCAAGCCGTTTGGGCTGTAGCGCCTGTAGTGTCAAAATGGTCATGTGTACATGCAAACATATAAACAGACACACTCTCGAAAAACACTAGGTAGTGTTTTCTGAGACAGTCGGATAAAAATGCAAATCATATTTTATCATCGCACAGAGCAATATCAACATTGCGTTGCATCAGTGCCTCGTGTGTTAACGCCCTAATTCCTTATTTGCTATTGATGTATTTATGGATACGGGAAATAATTGGAACAACCAATGAATCATTTTTTGTTGCTTCAGGCCTGTGTTTATAAGAGTTGAACGAGGGACATGTAGGTTTGTAGATTGGATGGGTGACCGCTAGTGGTGAATGGTGGCGCGCTACCTTAGTTGTGTTTATTGTTTTCGTACATGTTTTTCAAATTGTTTATCTAATTAATATGATGTTATTTAGGTCCTAGGTTTTTTACTAAGGACTGAAAGCAACCGACACTAACGTCTGGGGCGTGCGGAATATCATATTTTTAATTTTTTTGCGCGGAACCCTCATACTTTTTATAAAAGTAGCCTAAGTTACTCCTTATAAAGGAGTGTGTTAGTGACAATTCTGCCAAGACCATAAAGGAAACCATCATTTCTTCTGTTACGGTGATAAATTAATCGAAATCCAAAACGCACGTAACTTTGAGAAATTGGAGATCCTTAGCATTTGAAGCCTCGACGAAGTTTGCCAAAGAATAATAAAGTATACATCATGGGCAAGCAAGGGGAGCGGGTGCTTAGATAGGTCTGGACACACCCGTACCGTAGCTAGGAAACAGGAGGACTTTGAAATATATCGGTGTCTATTATTCTCCTCTTCCCTGCTATGAGGGATAGATAAGGTGAAAAAAAAAATAGGGAGTAACAGACCTTACTTTCGCCGACCGCCGCTGTTAACCTCCCCCTTATCAAAACTAGAGCTACGCTATTTTTTTTTACCGACTGAAAGAGCAAACAAGCATGCAGTCCACCTGACGGTAAGTCACAGCCGCCCATGGACATCTGTAAGAAACTTCATATAGAACAGACGTTGCTACTCCCGAGGACTATGATGTTCGCCTCAAATATAAGTGAGCCGGCAACCACACCTCACCGAAACGCAAGAACTGCTTTCTACCCGACGACCCGCGTGGCGGAGAGGTTACCATACCGGTCTGATACGCAGTGGGTCCCGGGTTCGATCCCCGGCCAGACAGAAATCTGAATGATGAGTTTAGATTTCTGTTCTGGGTCTGGGTGTTTGTGTATTCGTCTTTGTGTGTCCATGGCACCCACGACACAGGAGAAGTCCTACTGTGGGGCTATGAGTGTAGAAAGCGTTTATGTTATGTTATGTTTACCACCTGGTAAATCATGTAGTTTAAAACATACATGTTTAACTTTGGCGTACAATTAAATATGTACGTATAGTTTATTCATTTCTGTACGGCAAATTGAATGTGACGCACACTTTTACCGTCGGCGTCAATAGCTGAAAGCCGGTCAAAAATAGGGATGTACCATTTGCAAAATTTTTTTTTAATGGAATACATTTAATAGTAGAAATAGTGTAGTTTGACCGTAGAGGTACCACCACACCTATTTGTAGCGTGAAGCAGTTCTTGCGTGAGGTGGAAGGGTGTGTTTGCCGGCTCACTTGTGTATGAAGCGATCATGTTAGTCCTCGGGAGTAGCAACGCATCCGTTATAGACTTCAGATAGAGCCCTTGTTCTTTATGAAGTTGCTTACAGATTACCATGATCAGCAGTAACTACTGACCATCAGGTGGGCTGCATGCACTTATAATCAACCTTAGATAAGATCAGTCTTACCTGAAGTTGGACACAGATTCGCTGCTATCCCTGAGGACTAAGGTGGACTGCCCCGAATAAATGTGACTCAAACTACACGCTTCACACCAAAACACCGTAATGCATAAAACTATTATTTAGCAGAAATAGGTGTGGCGGTGGAGCTTCCGTAGTCGAACCACAAAGATTTCGAGCACTTAAAATTGTAACTCAGTTTTCACTGCGTCACTGTTCCGACTGCGTAAGAAGGAGGGTTATGTTTCTCGAGTGTATGCATGTGTCCATTTGTTTGGCACGCACTACAGCGCAAATGGCATGACGGATTGTGACATACGATATCATAAGAATCGCCTAAGCTTGCGGAGTAACGTAGGCTATTTAATTTTGAAAAATGGCGCCTGTATATTGTCAAAAGAGGCGGGAAGAGGGGGAGAGGTTATTCTCATGAGTATCAAATGAAAGCTAGTAAATAGACCATTTGAACAACATGAATTATAATACTTTTATTTTACTATTTTGACGAAAGCTTATAGTATTAAATTAAATATATCTTTATTAAACAATGCTTTATTAAACAACACTGCTTAAAAGAATTAAAAAATGAAGCGAAACTGAAGGAAATCAATCATTTTAAAGCAGTTGGGATTTGAGTTTTTATTTTTAACAATAATACTCTTAGCTATTAGTTTATCGAAGCTGTTGCAACCCTACGTACAAACCGCTGTTACGTGAGACAAAGAAAACAGTTATACCGATTAACTGTGTCGGCTGACGAAATCTGAACGCAACACTGTACTGCAATCCGTGTCACATAGATATTTACTAAAGACCTATAGAACGGCTCGAGCTTTTCGACTGCGTCAGAAGGAGGGTACGGATCCAAGCACATTTTATTTTCGTGAGAAATCCATCATGGGTTCCTCTCACCTACGGGAGCAGCGGTAAGGGTATGCCGGACTCCTACCGGCTAAAACTCCGCGATGTACACCCTGTGTCGGGACTGCGGGTACGCTTGAAGCATTCGTCCGCAGATCTTCCAGCTCGGCTAATATACCTCATGGTAACCTAGACCGTGTTATCGTCCTCCTCTCGAGAGACATACCATGGAAAATTTGACCTTCAACTCCTCAACCCTGATGATGCAGGTGTACCTACTTAAAACATAGAAGCTGGTCATTTGGTGCTTACGGATGTGTAAGAAGATTACTAAGCAAGTATATGTCATAAAAATTTGACCTTCAACTCCTCAACCCTGATGATGCAGGGTTCTACAAACCTAAGTCATAGGAGTTAGCCATTTGTTGCTTACGGATATATAATAAGATTGCTAAGCAGATACATAAAATGAAAATGTTGACCTTCAATTTCTCCAACCTGATGATGCTGGGGTACTTAATGCTTAACCCGTAGAAGCAGGCCATTTGGAGCTTACGGATATGTTATAAGATTACGAAGCAGAGATATTAGATGGAAAACATTCACCTTCAACTTTTCTACCCTCTTAGTGTATTGATACCCAGTGCCTTAACCGTGGGAGTTAGGCATTTGGTGCTTATCGCTTAGGCGTATGGCTTAGGATCAGGTTGAACTGTAGCGTTTTATACTGGATGGATTAGGTTAGGTTGGAACATAAAAGAAAACATAAAATTCAACATACTTCGCTAGATCACGACGACGATACTATGTTCTACAAGTATATGAACGCCGACTTCAGAACTATGTACTATGTGCAATCTATGTACTAAAGCAACATATTATATTTAAATTATTTTTTACTTTTTGTGGTATGGAAGTCGGTCTTATTTTTTTCTTAAAAACTTTTTTTGAAACTATAATCTCTAAAAACACTTATTAAATTATTTATTGAATTGAATTAGATAGGTAATTTAATGAGAAAGCATTCAAGAAACGATTTTTATAATAGTCTGTTATCTGATACTTTTTTGAAGATAAACCCCCTTATGGGTTCTCTCCGCGGGCACCACCGGCACATCTATTTCTACCCTATAACAACATTATTAAGCTGCCGTGTTCGCTTTGTATTAATGCGTACTAACGCAACTTAGTCCTCGAGGAAAGCAATGCATCTACGTACATTCTGACGTTCGCCTGACGGCCACTTACCGTCAGGCGAACGTCATAATGACGCTCAATTGCTACTTCTATAGTATAAAATAAACTCAGTGTGACTTATTTCAAAGACGGAGTTACATAACGGAGATAAATTAAAATGATCGTAAAAATTAAAAAAATATATGAAAATTATTAAAATATTGCGAGGTGGTAGAACGAGTATGTTTCGACCAGGAAGTTACCACCGCCACACATATTTCTAGCGTGAAGCAGTTCTTGCGCGAGGTGGAAGAGTTATTGATGGTTCACTTTTATATGGAGTTAGTCCTCGTAAGTAGGAACGCATCTGTGACTGACTTTAGATAGAATCTCTATTTTATATGCAGTTGCTTACACAAAAATTGTATTTTTTTTATAATATTGGACTGGCAAACGAGCTTGAAGTCCACCTGAAGGTAAGTAGCTCCTGCCGACCATGGAAATCTTAAATCGATCTTAGATGAGATGAGAGTCTTACCTGAGGTTGGTCACAGACGCGTTGCTACTTCTGAGGACTTAGTTTGTATGTCTCCCGTACCATAACCCTTCTGACTAGAACGCTTAACACTGCTGTTATCAGACAGAAATAGGCGTGTCGGTGGTGCTTCTGAAGTTGAACCAGAGTTCTACCACCTTCAATATGTCCATGGCCATGGGCAGCAGTGACCAAAAAAAAGTCAAGATAATTACTAATAAACTAAGCTTTGCGGATTTTTCGCCTTCCGTACCAGCTGTCACTAAATAATTGTTCACTTAGCACTGAACTTGATGTCGCCGATGTTATATACATCATAAATTATGTATTTGATGTTATATACATCATAAAGTTTTTTCTTCCATATTATAGAGATATCTTCATCACAATAAAGAGATCCATGCGAAAGCGGAGGTTCCATTTTTTGCAGAAGTTCCGCAATAACGGAGGCGAAGGCGGAGTTCCTTTACAAACCTATTCTAAATTATAAAAATATGTCAATATTACCTGATCCAAGTCAATCTGCCGTAACGGCAGCTGTTGTAGTCTCTGATTAGTGGAACCCAAGGAGCTCATGCTTCATTCATATGATACACACCGCTGAGAATTGCACTAAACGCGAACACGATTCATACGAGAGTAAACAAATACTTTAACTATATATATTACAAGCTACCTCGAGATCACAGTTACTGTTATTTACAATAACATAATTTGTTAAAGATTTTATTTTTTAAATTTTATTGTTTAGTTTCAAACGGCACTGGCTGGCAGAATTCTTGTCTATGCTTGGTCAACCTGAAAAAGAGAGAAAAATATTTTATTATATGTTATCTATGTATTGTGTTGTATTTGTCGCCCCGTGTGGCGTAGCGGTCAACATACTGGTCTGACACGCAATGGCTTCCAGATTCGATCCCTGACCAGACAGATATCTGAATGATGAATTTAGATTCCATCCTGGGTCTGGGTATTTATGCATGTGTTTGTGTGTGCATGGTACTCATGACACAGGGTAAAATCCTAGCGTGAGGCTGTGTAAGTGTACAAATCGTTTTTTTTTTTTTCATTTATTTTATTTTTCAATTCAAACAATAAAAATTTCTTCTTTATTTGTTTATGAATAAATGATCAATTTACTCATTCATTGAACATCGTAAACAAATAAAAACAAAAACTAGTTAGAAAATTGAAAACCAAAGAAATTTTTCCAGACTGACAAGTTGAATAAAATATAGAAGCAGTTCTGTCTCAACGGACACATCCAAAAATAGAATACCAGAATAGACAATGAAGTTGGAACGTTTTAATTCATTTCACTATGACGTCACTCATTCATAATTTACAGCCCCTTTCAGCCCTCCCAGCCGTTCGTGTCTTTAGTATTTTACTTCTAAGATATGACGTCACAAGATTTACGACATATCACCCTTTTACGCAATTGCCCTAACTTTCACATGTATATCTATACTAATATGATAAAGCTGAAGTTCTTTTGGTTGAACGCGCTAATCTCAGGAACTTTGAATTATCAAATTGAAAAAATATTTTTGTGTTGAATAGTCCATTTATTGAGGAAGGCTATAGATTATATAACAACACGCTATGTTTCTTTATTCGTTTTTTTAATTGGGGTAGTAAACGAGCATGCAGTCCTGAGTCCACCTGACGGTCAGTGGACGTTGTCGCCCATGAACATTTGTAACCAACTTCATATAAGACAGTTGTTTTAATTTAAGAAAATCAGATGCGTTGCCACTCCCGAGGACTAAAATGGTCGCCTCAATTCTATACGACTCTGCAGTCGTCGAGATTAGGCAGTAACAACTTACCATCAGACGGACTGCATGCTCGTTTGCTACTTTAATGAATCGACGTTTCTATTTTAGTAGTAAATTTTAAATTGTGTACAAAATAAAATATACTACAAAAGCCTCTTCGTCTCATATATGTGTTAGCTAATTAAATACAACGATTAACTAGTATGGACCTCCCACGTCGGAAGTAGAAATCGATTCGAAGGCAAACCTCTGATTATTCTAATTCATGTCCTTACAACACTAATTGTCACTTGTTTTAAATCAAAAATTGTATAAGGCTTGTTTTCATAGTGCAGTTAACTGCACTAGGTAGATTAAGCAGTTTACTGAAGTCGTCTATCCCAAGGTCCTGGCCCACGACGACTTTTTGTAGCGAATCAGTAGCGATACTGTCGCATTTCCGCATCGATACAGTCGCGAAGCGGTCGCTAGCTGTGTACCCTCGCCCAAATATACACGATTCAGTCGCGATAGAAACGCAAGTGTTGCACTGTTGCGCGGTTCTCCACTCACACGCCACCCTCCCTCCGTTCTCTCTCCGATGTCAACCGATACTATTGCGCGTTTGCATAGATACAGCCGCGATGCAGTAGCGCGTTGCAAATGCGACTAACACGCGTTAGTAGCAATGCTTTTACTAAACGCACGACAGCATCGCTACAAAAAGTCGCCATGGGCGAGGGCCATTTATACATTTTTTTTACTTAATATTACTTCGTTTTTTTTACATCAAGTCGACTGCTTATTTCGATTTACAAATTAGAGGAGTGTCTCTGTGAGCTACTTAGACTTGCAACCAAATAAAACAATAAAAGTGTGTGTGCGCAATTCACACACGACAGAAGTGAAACTTAATAATAATAAATAATAAAAATAATCTGAGGATAAGGATGTTAAGGCTTATGCTACGTAGTAAAATCGTTACAGCGCCATCTAGTTGTAGCGCCGATAGCTGATTTCGTAACTTGTTCATTTCATAGAGTTTCAAATCACATACGATTCTAAAGTTTCTCTTTAAAATAAAATCGGTTCCCAAAGGAAAATTATTCTTAACTGTGCCCTTAGTACAAGTATATTACGTTTCCTCAAAACAATAATCGTTTACGCTTCCGCCCCTAATTGCAAAGTACATTGCAAGGTACAGCCGAAAACATAAACAATCATAAATCAAAGCACATATTTCTGCAGGGCACATACTACTAAATGTAGTAACCGTTTGTCGTCATAAATATACATATATAAAAGATAATAATTATTGATAAACTTATACATTCAAATACATTATTGATGAACAGAGAGCACTCCCAATGCCTGATCATAAGGTGAAATAAATAAATCTTGCTGAAATCATATGCCGCGCTTGATAAAACAGTTTATTTTGTTTCCTTTTTATGTACCTAGTTTGTTCCTTTGTTTTCATGTATTTTTTATTCCATCACCAATGAACTATGGTAATATAAGCTTGAATATGTCCCACGTTAAACCAAACAGTCTTTAAAATAATGATGATAAAATATTTGTCACATTCAATATAATTATTATAAATTTATTCCATTTAATAAGCAACATAGACAAAAGTAAATACTACAAAATTACGAGTGTGTTACATTGGCGCAGGTAAGTATTAACTAAAGATAACAATATTATAAAAAAATATTTGCTGCTTTAACTATAATGTAGTATAAGGTGCTGCAAGCCGATAAAGGTAGTTCTGGTAGACTGGTTCAGGTATTATAATCTCCATTTAATATATATACAATATAGTAATACATATGCTCAAAAAACATTACACTCCTTCTGACACACTTGGTTAAGTTTATGATAACTGATTACAAACAGGCCTAATTCACACGACGTATTGTTTACTCGCAATTATGTTATGTAGATCTACATAAATACCGATATAACGGACAGACGTCAAATATAATGAAAAACAAATCCTATAATCACAAGGTCAGTGTACATATGATGTACACAGAACGACCAGATAAGGTGCTACTTAATAGAATCAGGTTACACATATAATTATTTTAATTGGTAACTACACCTATTTCTAGTGGTTAGTTAGTTCTTTTTTATGAGACTGGGGTAGCAAACGAGCATGCAGTCCACCTGATGGTAAGTGGTCACTGCCACCCATGAATACCTGTAAGCAACTTCATATAGAACAGGGGTTTTATCTAAAGTCTATCACAGATGCATTACTACTCCCAAGAACTAAGATGGTCATATATAAGTGAGCCGGCAACCACACCCTTACACCGATGCACAATAACCTCTTTACGGTAGAAATACGTAGAAATAGTTCTAGCGTTTTGGTGGAATGGTGTGAATGACACCTGAGTTACTTATAATGGTACCATCTTAATTGATAAGAATGGTAATGCATCTGTGATTAGCTTCGGGGTAACAAATTTGTTTTACATGAAGTTGATAACAGAGGTTCAGAGAGGTGGAGATCAATTACCATCAGGTGGACTGCATGCTCATTTGACCAGGTCTGACCAGGGTGTTCCCTTGTCAAACTAGCAGGTATGACAAGATTTACATTTATCTGTATGGTAGGTAAATGTGAATCATGTCTTATAGGTAAATACTGATAACAAATCTACATAAGTTGTGAGAATATGTCTGTTAAATAATAATCAATTTCATTTAGTAATTGGTAAACAATATTTGATACATTCTGAAGAATTAAACATGTTTTTCCTCATTGCCATTTCCTTCATTGTTGTCGTAAATGATAATCAATATTTGATGTTTATTAACAAATGACTAGAGGTATCTTAGATTAGAACCAATGACTAGTCTGGCCCTAGATATATGTGTACGAATGTTATATAGCTGAAGAGTTTGTTTGTTTTAATGCGCTAATCTCAGTAACTACTGGTTTCAATGAAAAAAATATTTTTGTGTTGAATAGTCCTATTATTAAGAGCCTGCCTCAATAATAGGACTATTCAACACAAAAATATTCTATATAACATCACACTGTTTGTTTGTTTTTTTCCTGTTTAGTAGCATGTAAAACTGTGGTTCACAGCTTGTTTAAAATATATAGATGGGACAGTGATATAAACCTAAAACCAGCTAATAGGTCAATTCTGTCTAACAGCGACATTTTTGATCATTAGAACAATCAAGACATTTTAGATTTTCAGAACAATGAATAAACATTTAAGATGTTTAGAACAATGAAGAGACATTTTAGTTTTTTAGAACAATGAAGAGACATTTTAGGTTTTTAGAATAATGAAGAAAAATTTAAGATGTTTAGAACAATGAAGAGACATTTTAGGTTTTTAGAATAATGAAGAAAAATTTAAGATGTTTAGAACAATGAAGAGTCATTTTTGGCTTTTAAAACAATGAAGAGAATCTTAGTTACCACTAGTCTGGTTGATTACACCAGCTACATCATACTCCTATGATACCAATATAGTGAAGTGATCATATGCTGATCTAACATGCAGAGTTCAATACCCCACCAGTAAGAAGTGGGTGTTAGTGTCTTTGTGTTTATGCCATACAATTTAAGTGTACGAAGGTATTATTCTAGGAACTGCTGGTTTTATAAATCATATTTAGTTTTGGATAAATGTAGCCACTTTATGCTTTTGTGGCACACATGCCACACACTTTTAGAGGTGGTAGAACTAATATGCTTTGACCGAGGAAGTAGCACCATCACACCTATTCCTAACATAAAACAGTTAAGGCAATTCATTGAAAGGGTGTGAATAGCTGACCATCTTAGTCCTCAGCGGCAGATTTGTTTCCATACTACTTTAATTGACTTCAGACCTGAACCACTCTTCTATATGGAGTTGGTTACAGATGTCCATGGGCAGCAGTGACCAATTACCATCATGGACTGCATACTCATTGACTACTTCCATTTTATAAAAAAAAAAAATACAAAATTGTTTATAGTATTATGTGATTTATTATGAATATACCTAAAGTGATGTAATTAATTTCTTATTTTTCGTTTAGTAAATTCACTTAAGTATTGTGTTGCAACATTGTTAGATAAGCAATAACAAGGTAATTTACAAATTTTCCTGTACACGAATTAACATGATAACAACGAGTATAACCGATTTAACTGGCTCCAAACAATAACTTACCAAGTTAAGTGGAGCATAACTGTACTCAAACAAACAAACGTGAAAAAAAAAAACACCACGTTCCCAAAAACGCTCCTACGAAGACGCAATTTCGCGCGAGACGCTCAATTCAAGAACAAAGTTTGTGTAAAAAAGTAAAAGTGTTGAGTGACAAAGGAATCGAGATTTTGCAATCGAACAAGGGCGCAAGAAAACATGTTTTTTTTACTTCCTATACCATCTGTGACATACCTTCCTTTTTCCTCAAAGTAATCTATACGAACGTTGTAACACTCACTTCAATATTACAGACACGTAATAATATAAACGAGTTAAACGATAGAAAAACTACTTTTACGTTATAATTTCATAAAGTAGGTAGTATTGAACACCACAGCGATTATAATCACCTGAACTGAATTTACCTGTCATTTGACAGCTCTAATACAACAAAATAAAGACGACAAAAAAGCATTCTATTCAAAACCGAACAACTATATATCTAATTCGGTTACATTATACTTACGTAGCAAGCACCCGTTTTACACTGTCATCTACCACATTTCACTTTGAGATCGAACACAACACGATTAGAAATTACTAATTTAATAGCTTTTTATTACACCGTAATAAATATTAATAAAGAATAAAGGTTCATTACTATGAAAACGAGTTTTAATAGGCCCTATTTCGATAATCTATTTCACGCACTCAATTCGTCAAATGAAAAGAAATATTTGAGAAAGAGCAAGAACTCTGCTTGTATGAGCGAGAAGATACTATTGATTACATATTATTGACGCCAGGTGACGCTGAAACGTAGATATGAATGCGTTCACAATTTATTTTCTCTTACTTCTATTGATTTTTTTGTAGGAATTTCAAATTTTGATTTTGACATATTTTAACTACAAAAAATCTTTCATATCATCACAAATAAGTTATGAATTTCTATAATAATAGTTATTGAGGGCAGTAACGATTTAAGGCAATGCAAAACATAACAGTGCAATGTAATGGTATTTTTAATCATACTTTAAAATATGAAAAATAAAATATTATGTGCTATTCAGAATATTTTCACGCATTTAAAAATTACAGAAATTTACACGTCCGGTATTATCAAACACAAACAATAAAATATATAATTTTATACTTTTTTTGCCTGTTTCAGTTAAACGTATCCTTAAATAGGCTCATGGACAAGGACATGATATATGTTAAATATTCACAATGTATTAATTAATACTTGTTGCGTTACACTTACCAAATAAATGTGTCTAAAGGCAATTCAAATAGAAATAGTTTAATGCGATAAAATAAAGGATATATATTTTTAAAATCCTGGCCTAAGCCAGGGTGACAAAATATCTAGGCATTCTATTAGTGATATTAAAAATAAACATTGACATGCAATGTCAGTGACGTCAAACTGACTTATTAAAAATAATGATGTGTTGAATTGAAAACGAGACTTGTTTAAATTGACTGAATTATTTATATTTATCACTGAAATTGACTTCGCTATCGAAGATGTGCTACGTAATTATTACAGGACGGAGTCTAGCATGGCTGCTTCTGAGTTTAGTTGCTTTTATGTTCATCTTGACCGGTGTTATGACGCCTAAGTGGTTACTTGGGCAGCCTATTGTGCTCAATGAGAATAATATTACAAAATTCTTTGTTCCCAGTGTTGGGATTTATAATCGGTGAGTCTAAGTTGCCATTGGATTTAAAATACCATTCTATTTATTTATTTATTCACGAGAAATACCTTAAACTAAGGATTACAAGAGTGAACTTAATGCTTAATGTCATTCTCTGATTTCTATTGTATAAAAAAATGAGTATGCACTCAGATGCATTGCTGCAGCCGAGAACTTAATTGGAACAATTACCAATTGGAATACCAATAGCTCAGTTACCATACCCTGCAAACCAGAACAAAGTAGCATTTCACTGCTGTTATATGATAAATAGGTGTGGCAGTTGTGTTTCGGTCATCAAACCAAAGTTGTCAAAAATTTTGAAGGTGGTAGAACTCTTTGTGGTTCGACTCCGGAAGCACCACCGCCACATCTATTTCTGCCTAATAGCAGCAGTGTTATGTGCTGCTGAGTTCTGGTATGAATGGTGTGGTAAGGGAGACATTCTTTTCCGAGGCATTCCACCTTAGTCCTGAGAGGTAGCAACATATCTGTAGCTAACCTTAGGTGAGACTTTGATCTTACCTAGGGTTGATTACAGATGTCCATGGGCGGCAGTAGCCACTTACCATCAGCTGAGCTGCATGCTCATTTGGTACTTCCATACTATAAAAAAAAAGTGTTCTTTTGCTACTTCGAAAAATGCAGGACACAGTTATGTTGGAAAGTTTTTCTATATTTATATTAGTACTGCTACAACAGTCATGTTAAAAGTGGGAGTATCACTATTCTAGACGGACACTACCTTATGCCCTGTATACTTATGCTATGTACACAGGGAGGTTGCAGGCTCACATATAAACATAAAAATAAAAGCTTTCTACACTCATAGCTCCATACTAGAATTTTCTCCGGTATCTTGGGTGCCATGGGCACACAAACACCCAGACCCGGAACAGAAATCTAAACTCATCATTCAGATGTCTGTCTAGCCGGGGATCGAACCTGGGACCCACTGTGTGTCAGACCAGTATGGTGTCCTCACCACCACGTGGGTGATCGATATGATATGATATGAAGGGACCATCCCAGTCCTCAGGAGTAGCATCACATCTGTGATCTTCTTCAGATAGAACCCCTGTTCTATATGAAGTTGTTTACAGGTGTTCGTGGCTGGCAGCAACCATTTACCATCAGATGGACTGCATGCTACTTTGCTACTTCCGTTTGATATAAAAAATAATGTAAAAATATTGACTAATGTGTGTTTATATCATTCCAGATGTATGCGTATGGCCCATGACCCAAACAACTGTGCGTCATTCTCCTTTTATGGGCTAGCCACAGATTCTTCAGTATACCCAGGACCGTGGAAGGCAGCCATGTTCTTTTTGTCTTTGTGTAAGTGGTATATTTCTAAATGAATTTTTATGACTAAGATTGTTTGGTACAAAGATTTCGAAATTTATGTGTGTATTAATATTTCATTAACACTGATTTATGTTGAACTGAGAGTTCTCTAATAAAAAGTTCTCAAAGGTGTGTAAAGTTTACCAATACCCATTTGGCCAGTTCAGTAGTTTATTGCCTATAACTCTTACTCTGAGAGGACATTCACACTCAGCATTGAGACAATAATGGGTTAACGAATTGACCAAGGGGATTTCCTGTTAGGTTAGGGTTATTCTGGGGGAATAGCCGTGCTCTGATACAGCAATATATACTAATATCATCACAATATTTGTTTTTTTTTTCTGCTTTTATTGTTAATGAAAACTTTTATCCGACTGAAGGTCGATTTTTGGCTGCAGCTGAAGTCGAAGGTTCAAAACTTAAAGAAATTTAATGCCATATTGCAAAGGATTTTATGGGTGATTACTATGATTAATAAAAATAAAAAATATAGAAAAAAAATATGCTTCAGTTATTTCATGAAAAACGACAATATCATATGTCAATGACCTATTATTTCTACTAATCTAAAGCATTTGATTTCGAAGACTTAGAGTGAGGGAAAAGGGAAGATTCAGTAATTCAGTAATTCAGTAATTCTTTATTGTA
>MOOZ01001442.1:38456-50594 GCA_002930495.1 Cecropterus lyciades | reverse complement strand
TTCAGACCAGAACACAGCAGCGCTACACTGCTGTTATTAGGCAGAAATAGGTGTGGCGGTGGTGCTTCCGGAGTCGAACCACAACGAGTTCTACCACCTTCGGCTAAAATAATCATATTTTTATTATATAATTGGAAAAACAAGGGAGTGTGCATAAACGGACACTATTTGAACCATCTGAAGTTCGCTGACGATATAGTCATAATTACTGAAACTGCCAAAAATCTAGGGAAGATTATGAAATGAATGAATCGGCCTACATATTAATGTAAACAAAACCAAGATACTAACCGACAATCGTGAACGCCAGATAGTGATAAAAGGTAACAATATAGAATACGTCAATAATTACATCTACTAGGGTAATCAAATCTCATTCAAAACGTCAAGCAACGAAGAAGAAGTAACAAGAAGAATCAAAGCAACTTGGAAGAAATTTTGGACATTAAGAGGAATCATAAAAGGATAATACAGCTTGCACATGAAAAGGGCAATATATGGTACATTCATTACCTTGCTTGTTATTTGGTTGCCAAACATGGACATTCACAAATAAAATAAAACAAAAATCAAATGCAGTCAAACAGCAATGGAAAGAAGCATGTTGAAAATAAGAAGAATACATAAAATTAAGAACGGCAACATTCGGCAAAAAACTAAGCTCACTGATGCTCTCAGGCACTCACTCTTACTTAAATGAAGATGGGCAGGAAACATCTCTCGATATCCAGACAGAAGATGGACCATTGAAGCTAAACGATAGAAAGGACCAGTTGGAAAAAGGAATGTTGGTCGACAACTAAGACGGTGGGTTGATGACATGACACACGTCGTAGGAACAAATTAGGACAAGGCCAAGGACAGAGTCATAAAAAAGGATGGAGGAGGCCTTTACCCAAGCAGGGGTTCAAATCTCATGAATAAAACTAACATTAAATTATACAACTAATAATACTAACCTTTCTTAAATTTAAACAAGAATTACTAATAAACATCGTAATATATATCGAAGATTTGGAATAAATGGCTTTATTATTATTATTACTTATGTTTCTAGGATTTACCTTCCCCCATTTTTGGGGTAATAACCAATGCTGCGGGCTGGAGGCCGAACGACGATTGGAAGTTTGTATATTATAATTAGTGACATGAAAAATAAATAAATCTTACATACATATAATCAGTATTCGAGTGACAAAAATTTTCATACTATCCTGCAAGTGTTTATAATGACAGCTTTTTGTAGGAGAATGTACGTAAAATAGTGGATATCTATTTACACTCTTCTGAAGTGTTCGTGGTATGACTCCTGTGGTAGATATAATTATAGGTATTGTTTTAACTGTTTTCACCTTCAAGTGTGACTTTAATTCTATTGAAATATCCGTGTATTTAGTGATCTTTTCTGTATATGTGCTCGTCAGATTGTGTGTATTTGGTACTGCCATATCAATGAGGTAAACTATTTTATTGATAATGTCATGAAGAGTAATGTCTGGACGATTGTGATGAATTTTTTGTCTGTTAAGATGGTTTGATGCCAGTAAAGTTTAAAATTATCTGACTCTATTACAGCTTGGGAAGTATATACTGTAAGATGATTTTTTTTTCTTTAACAAGTTTGTATTTAAAAGCCAAGTACTGGTGAAGTATTGCAGCAACCTGATTATGTCCGTGTTTGTAGTATTTTTGTAAAATGGTTGAACATGCACCTGTGATATGCTAAATTGTTTCTGACGCGCCGTTACAGTGTCGACATTGATCTGTGAGTGAAGTGTTCACGTATTATGATTATTTTTCTAATTACGAGTTTCGATCACCTAGTCCTGTATGGCTAACAAAAGCCCTCTGTTTCGGGATATAGTTCACCTCTTTTCAACCAAGTGTTGGTTGTTTGTCAATGTGTGGGTTGATTAAATCACGGCGATGACGACCGTGAAGGAACTTCTGGAGCCACTCATTTAGTTTTTTTTGTGAATTTGTGATAGTATGATTTTTTTGAATAGCAGTATCGTGGAGATTAAGTGGTTTGTGCTTTATATCAGCATCAGTGACTACTTAACGCATTGATGACTCTTGAGCTTGTGGGCGGAAAAAAGATCTTAATGTGACTATTTGTTTATTATGAAGATTTCGTAAATCAATTAATCCTCTACCTCCTTCTAGTTTAGGTAAAGTTAATTTTTGTGTTCATGAACGTGGGTGATGCTTTCTATGCTTAGTCATGGTAGTGTTTATGATACATTGGAGCTTTTTTAAATCAGTTTGAGACCCACCTAATGATTCCAAATGAGTATGTTAAAACTGCGTATGTATTGATTGCTTTTAAGGTATACTTTGAATTTAGGGCTGTGTTTAATATCTTGTGTAGTCTTTTTTTGAAATTTGTTTTTTAGTCGTTTTTTTTTGTTTCTTTGTGGTATATTTGTCTACTTTGTAGGTAACCTAAGTATTTGTATCCGTTTACACTATCCACGGGTTCTATTTTTTCTCCTATGACCGTATAATAGCTATTATACTCCAACCGCCCTCTGTAAACTGATTGTATTCTACACTTATCTATACCAAACTCCATTTGTATGTCTAATGAGAATGACTATGTAATGTCTGCCAATTTTATTAATTTCTTTGAGATTACTGCCGTATAATTTAATGTCATCTATAAATAATAAGTGTGATACGGTATATGATATGTTACTGCATTTCAATTAATAAAATTAATTTTGCTCGTATTTAGAACAGTCGAAAGTGGGTTCAGTGCCAGACAAAACCAGAGTTGACTTAAAGATTCTCCTTGAAATATGCCCCCACGTACACTTATTTGTTCAGTTTCTAATTGGTTCAATTTTAAAGCTGTACTCCAATTGTTTATCATGTGTTTAAGAAATTGTATAATTGTGGGTGTATTTTATAATGTCCTAATATGTATATGAGCCAAGAGTGTGGTATGGAGTCATATCCTTTTTTATAATATAAATATACATTGTATAAATATTTCTCTTTTTTGTTAATGCTTGTTTAGTAGTGACAGCTTCATATCTTTATAACCGTTTAAACTAGCTTCATAAAATTTTGGCTTCTAGATGTCCGTATGGATATAATTAACCACACGTAGTTTTATGTGTTTCAGTTAAAGAGGTTTGGAGTTATAGAAGGTTCAAAAGTGGCACCAAATGGTTCGTGTAATATTACGCTCGGCGTTAGCTAGTCAGTTCCTTTGCTTGAACTTGGCTTGACACACTGCCTTGTGTCTAGATCAAACAGTTTCGATAGTATATACTTACATACGCTCGAAAAATATTACTTTCTGAAAATATTAATACAAAAAATCTTAATTTTCTTTTCACTAAGAGAAAAAACTTTTATCTTTGCCAATAAAGTAATAAATTTGTTGCATATACAAATACGAATATTATGTCTTATTTCATATTAATATACTGTGCAGTTACGTGCGACCCGTCAACGGCACGCAACTAAACCGCAAACCGTAAGCGAGTGGGATTGACGTTAAGTGTTATAATTGCTACGTTTGTACATAAATTCATGTTAAATTATTTATTAAACACTAAAATAAAGTACTCATTAATTCTAACCATATATCAAAGCTCTTACAAGTATGTGTGATTTAAACAAATAGTTCATTAATTTAATTAACAGATGTACTCATAAAGAAATATATTAGTTATCCGACGATCTTCGTGACGGAGCAGTAACGAGACCGGTGTGACACGCAGTTCCAGGTTCAATCCCCGACCAGACAGGTCGTATGATGTAGTTAGATTTCTGCTCTGGGCTTAGGCGATCGTGAATCCATTTTTATTTATGTCCATGGCACCCACGACACAAAAATAGTAACATTCATTTAAAAGTTTATTTAATAATAATTTTAGCGTTAGGCGCTGCTGTATTCTGGTTTTAAAAAGTGAGGTTATGGAATTGAGTACCAACATAGTCCCCAGCAATAAAAATGCATTTTTGGCTGGCATTAAGTAAGACCTTTATTCTGGGGTTGATTACACGTATCATTTGGTTACCACTTACCGTCAGGCGGGCTACATGCTCGTTTGATATAGGTATTTCCCTATGAAATTACCGTTTTTCATTAAGTAAATGAAGCGATTTTTTTCTATATATTTTAATTCTATGAATATAATTAATCACCCATAAAATCAATGCATCTTTGCCATCGCATTGGTAGCTTATTGATGATGATTGATTCTAGAAGAAATCAGGGGGACGAGAGGCAACAAATTCTTCAAAGGCATTTTGTACTGTCTCTCAGCTATTATTTTTTTTTTCATGCCAAGAAGTTATCTAAATTCTGGAAAAAGTAGAAAAAAAAAGTCTGTAGGTGCAAGGTCTGTTGAGTACGGCAGATGACAGAGAACTTCCAACCCCAGCTCTTGTAGCTTGGAGACCGTCTGCTGTGCAGCATGAGGTCGCGAGTTGTCGTGCAGGAGCAGTGGAGCCGAACGATTGACCAAAGCTGGATAGAGACATGCTAGGTTCTCCATCATTGAGTTCAGTTCTTAACAAAACACATCTGCAGTAATGCTCATCCCGTTTGGTAAGAAACTGTGATGAATAACATCCGCGTTAGACCACTAAACAGAGACTCATAGATCAGATCAGATCAGATCAGATCAGATCACATTTCTAGGGGTAAGTTTTCATTTCGGGCATTGTTTGGATGCTGAACTAGGGTCCAACCAACTTGTTGAGCGCTTACAATTGTCGAACAGGATCCATTTATCGCCACAAGTAGCAATGCGGTTCAGAATTCCTTCATGTTGAGCAGTTCAAGGCACGTCTCGACGCGTACTTCGCGCTGGCGATCACTGAGTTCGTGGGGTACCCATTTTTCAAGCTTTTTTACCTTTCCAATTTGACGCAAATGCATCAATATTGTTTTGACGCTAACGTCGAAAGCTGCTAATTCAACCGTAGATTAAGAATGAGAGAATTATCAGCCAAAATTTTTTTTTATTTGAAATGGCCAGTACGGCAGAACGGCAATTTCGTAAGTAAAGACCTAATATTTCAACTAATTTAAATAATATATAGCAAGCTAACTCAGCCAATATAAATAATATATTGTACTGTGACAATAAAAAATCTATACTATTCTACATTTATTCTATACTTATACAAATCTACCAGTAATAACCATTTTATTGTGGAACATTAATAAGTTTTTATTAGCAATCAAAATTCATGACATCGTTTCAGTTTATTTTAATTATATGAACCAACGACTCGGTGTCACATCCGGGGAGTGTCAAATTAAAATTAATAAAGTTTTCTTGCAACATCGCTATGTAGCTAAATAAGTTTTGGATAATCATATCCAACCCATCATTCTCCCACAAAGGTTTTTCTCTCACAATCTGAATGAGTTCAGGTCATAGTCCAACGCGTTGGCCAAGTGCGAATTGGTAGACTTCATACACCTTTGAAAACTTAATTTTACATAACTCTCAAGTCTCCTCACGATGTTTTTCTTCACGAGCCACTGCTTTACGGTGAAGGCACGCAGTTAACTCAATGAATTAGTATAGTTATACAACGAAGAAATGCTGCCAGTATCTTGTTAACTCTTTATTTACATTGCTTAAAATAGCTCTTATAATTAAAAAAATAATGTTGTGTGATGTCGGTTTTGAGTACCTTCACACCCTGTCCAGTAGATATCGTAAAAGGAGAAGAGAATCCAGATGATGAGCAGCAGCGTCTTCCTGTGTAACATCTTCCTGTGTAACACCTACTGCGGTCACCAACACACATGCCAGGCGCAGTGAATATTGACTAAAATCCCATTAGGCGAGGCCTATGTCCAGTAATGGACTTCAAAAGGCTGTTCGATGGATGAATGGCAGTGTAAAGCGATCCGCAAAGGAGTCTGCCATCTTAAAATCAAGATTATTAACTTTATCCATTAAAATTAAATATGCATCGTCTTGTATGTATTGTATTGTATATATGCTTGATTTCGTATAAAGTAACGTAAATACTCGTCACTTCCTGGGGAAGGCGTCGAATCGTTATAAATGGAATTCTTTTAAAGCGCTGTCAGGTAAATGAGTTTGCGTTGACGCTGTGACATGGTTGGTATTTATTACTATTATTATATTTAATACTTTTATTTTATCATTACTATTTGAAGGTGGTAGATCTCTTTGTGGTTCGACTCCGGAAGCACCAGCGCCACACCTATTTCTGCCTCATAACAGCAGTGTTATGCGCTGCTGTGTTCTAGTCTGAAGGGTGTAAGGGAGACATACTTTTCAGAGGCATTCCACCTGAGTCCTCAGGGGTAGCAATGCATTTGTGGCTAACTTAGGTGAGACTTTGATCTTATCTAAGGTTGATTACAGATGTCCATGGGCGGCAGTAGCCACTTTCCATCAGGTGAATGACCGTTGCTACTCCCATACTATACAAAAAAAAAAATACGACCATCTTAATCCCCGGATGTGACAACGCATCTATGATCGACTTTTGATAGAAATCCTGTTCTATATAAAGTTGCTTACAGATATCCATCGGCGGCAATAACCACTTATCATCAGGTGAACTGCATGCCCGTTGGATTCTTCATTCTTATAAAAAATACAATAGAAAAAAATTACAGTCAAATTACTTCGAAGTATCACTAAGTTAATATCACTTTCAATACTATGACTGAATTTATCGAAAACGTTGAATTTCTCTAAAAATCTCGCCGCCTGCCTCTTTGAGCTCTTAGTGCTATAGCAGCATACTGCAGCTTTTACTGTTACATTAAGTACGTTTCAAATCATTTAGGTTTGAATAATGGAACAGGTTAATGACTTGACCGCAGATCTCGTTCGGGCTGAATTCACGACGATCGCTTTTGCTCGTATTATGAAGGACTCTAAAACAACGGCAAAAAAAAAAACACGTTTTGTTGTTGTATGGAAGACCCCGGTAAATATTTATCTTATTAATTTATTTGTGTGAAAATATAACTAAATATTTTATGAATATTTCAAGTGTCTATCTGTTGCCTTTATTATTATCGAGCAACATATCACGGTTGTTGTATGGAGGTCCCCTTAAATATTTTATTATTCTATTTTTAGAATTTTTGTTATAGCGGCAACAGAAATACATCATCTATGAAAATTTGAACTGTCTAGCTATAATAGTTCATGAGATAAAGCCAGGTGATAGACCGACGGACAGATGAACCGACGTATAGACTAACTGACGGACAGTCAGACTGACGGGTAGACGGACAGACAGATAGACAGACGGACAGAGGGACTGACACATAGACGGTCAGACAGGTAATAGGGTCCCGTTTTAAACCTTTGGGTACGGAACCCTAAAAATGCAGTTCATCTGATGATCCCAACCGTCAAATAAAAAATTGGTGGATACGTATCCGCATTCATATGCACTCATTTTTTTTTTTGGGCGCTGCGGCCCGCGCACACCAAATTGTCACGCAACGCGCCGCTTAAGCGGGCGCCGCGGACGTTCAACATCGTGGCATGCCATTTGAATATTTTTAGTAGTTCCCTGGACGTTTTAGGAAATATGTAATGTTAATGAATTAAATGATGATGATCGTCTCAGTAAAATTATGACATATTCTTATTATTATTGACTTAACTTTGCATTCAATAATTTCTACTATTCTTATTATTATTGCAAACTAATATTATGACTTCTTAATATTAATCATTTTATATCATTTGATTATTTTTAATTACAATTATATTTTTAATTTTCACACCTCTATCGAATTGGACAAACTATAACGGTAGATGTAGTTAAATATATAATAAATAAAAATATTATATATAAATAAATAAAGTATAATGTTACTTTTTAATAAACAAAAGAGACTGTCCTGTTTATTACGTGAAGATATGTCATCGTACATATTGTACATACGTATTTTACAAAAATGTGAGCAATAAGAATTATAACACAATATCCGAGGGGGAAAATCTGCGATCTAACGGGAAAGACATTTCCGTGTCATTAAGATAATGTCAAATGAAATTCCAATTTTGGAATATTGAGGTATTCCTTATTGATTATATGAGGGCGTTTTTAGAGCCTTCATTAATTTACGTTCTCGACTTTGCTAAGCCGTGAATGATATTTTTTTGCCTAAAGTTCTAAGCGAAGAGAAATATTTTGATAGATTTGTTTGCGAGATCCCCCTAAAAGATCCTAATAGTAACGACAACGGTCTTTTAAGTCACATCCACTTGCAAACTATAGCTTTTTGAAAGATTTATATATCAAACGAAATAAAGTCAATCTGAAGGTAAATGTCCTACCTAAAAAATAACAAACAATAGAACCGAATTCTCTTCCACAAGAAAGTAAAAAAAAATTAAAATAAATGTTTGTTTAGTACACAGTTTCAAAGTCAATCATTTAAAAAAAAAACCAACCGAATTGAGAACTGCCTCTTTTTTGTGAAATCGGTTAAAAACACGTGTCTATCCATATAGAACACCATTACGGATTCTACGTAAAACTGATCTCAGATGCGTTGTCACTCCTAAGGACTAAGACTGACGACTCAAATTTAAATCAGTTGACCTAACATTCATACAATTAGGATAGCAATTGTGTAATAAAATGATAGATTCATCCAACAATGAATATAAAAATGGAAATTATTCAAATATTTTCTTTATTTATAAATTTCATGTCATGTCAAAAACGAAGCTATTTGTCAACATGTAAAATGTAACAATTAATAAGCCAATCATTCTGCATAAAAAGTACACACAAAAATAAAATTCGCGAGTCATAAAAATGTCAAGTTGACGCACGGAATTGAATTTTATTCCAGTTTTTGTGACATGCCTGTGGCAATAATTTACAATATGGAGGCTTGAACAAATGTATTTATGGCTGCTCCAAGAAGCACTAATATAGCTGAATGTTTCTTTTGATTACATTATGTAGCATCTTGTTACCCTTATAGTTCGTTTCATGTTCTCAGTGAATGAATGTTATAGAATAAGATAAATTTTTACAAAAATAAACAAAATGTATCTGTTAGGTTACATAAATCATCCAAGAACCTTGAGGACTCAGTTCGTTTACCTTTTATAAGCTGAACATAGCAACGCGTAACACTGATGATATTGAATAGAAATAAATGTCTTGGTGGTAATGGTGTCAAGGAGTCAAGTCTTTAATGGGTTAACCATCGAATTTCCTCCTTCTTTTCGGTTCTCCGACATAGTGTTCATCCGTTTGGACTGTAGCGCGTACCAAAGAAATGGATATCCATTTTGTGCATCCAACCATATACAAAATATACATACATACGCTCGATAAACATTGTAACACGTTTGCGTCAAAAGAAGGATAATGCGTATGAGCAACACAAGTTCACCTATCCATCCTTAGAAAGTTTACCGCTCTATTATTACGAAGTAAAAAAAATCTAGACCACATAGCATTTAATTTAATCCTTCCCATTCGGCAATTCCAATAGAATTCTTCAAACAAACTGCTTTATAGTTTGTCTCGATTGAATTCGACGTCAACGAATGTTGCGGAAACGAAAATTCGGTTTGTTTAGCTGACAGGATTAAAATTGCTTGTCATTCCGATTATTCCATTTGTACATTCGGTTTAATTGTGTTAAGCCGATTATGACAGGAACGACAATTGGTTCTTGTATTTATTTTGTACATCTTTTATAAGATTAAAGTAGCAAACGATGCATTCCATCTGATGGTAAGTGGCCACTGCCGCCCATGGACATCTGTAAAAAACTGCATACAGAACAGGGGTTCTTAATAAAGTCAATCAACGATGTTACTCCTTTCACTACGATGATTGCCTCATATAAAGATAAACTGGCAACCAAAGAGAGAACCAAAGAGAGATTTCACCGAGACCCAAGAACCTCACGCCATCACATATTCCTCTTGTGGCACTACCGTCACATTTATTTCTGCTTAATAAAAGTAGTGTTAAGTATGGGTTCTTTTAATAATTTTGAGGAAATTATGATACAAATTATTAAGAGATATTCCAAAAATCCTCAGGTCTAGCAATGCATCTGTAGTCTACCTAGGGTAAGCCTACAATAGCAATCAAAATATTAAGGACGTAAAACCAGTTTGGTTTCTCGGTAGTATCGGTGGTTTCTCGGCACGGTCCTATTTCTATTTCTAGCATGAACTAGTACTTGCGTTTCGTTAGGAGGGTTTAGCACAGGCTGATTCAAATTCGAGGCGATCATTTTAGTTCTCACGAGTGAAGACCCATCTATAACTGATATCAGGTAGACCCTTTTTCTATGTGATGTTATTACAGATATTTATGGACGGTGGTGACCACTTAGCATCATCTGGACTGCGTGCTCGCATGCCATTTCGATTTAATAAAAACAATCTAGGTTTGAACATTGATGTTCATGGGAGGCTTTGACTTTCAAAGTAGATTACACATTTGCGTCTACTATTTTGTAAAAAAAAAATATACACCCGAAGTCCCATGCACAAACAGTATGTGTATAAACATAGCATTCATAGAATTTTTCGCACTTTGCTGTTTTTTGTATTATTAATGAAACTGTAGAGATATTTTCAAACTTCAAGTGACTTATTCCAGATCTGTTTACTTATATCCGCTTGAGTATTTTTTACTTTATTCCATTTCATATACAACCTGCTCATAGTAGTAAAAGAATAGAGAATTGTAACTTTTGTGGCTTATTTCAGTTATATTACGAGTATTATAAAAAGCCGCAAGAATTCAGAGAGACCTTAGTATTTTATGAGCTATCCCAAAGGATTTTTCTGATATGTTGAACTCTGAGTAAAGTAGAAATTTGTAGTTCTCGTATTAACATTCTAATGCGTCATTCAATTTTCAATTGCGGGTTTATCGGGCAATGCTTGACCGACTAGTGGTTATTGTAGTTCCTGTGTGCTATTCTTTCTGAATTAAAGATTAAAGTTTTTCAGTCCAGTGCATAGATTGTGATCACGGGGAAATTATATATAATAACTAGCTGAGCCCGCGGTTTCACCCGCGTTTAAAAGAAATGTAACGTGACACACATTAACCGAAATTTTATACCTTTAATTATCTCTATTTTATTCTTTTTAAATACATGTTTCCCGCATCCGTGCATTTTTTCCGATATAAAAAGTAGCCTATGTCGTTTTTTGACTCTTAAGCGACTACCACTGTGGTAGTCGCGCAAAAAATCGTTCCGAGCCATGTTATAAACAGAAACATAACTCCCACGGGAACCTTATATTATTTTCATTTTAATAAGTAACCTATATGTTATACCAGACTATAATCTATATCTCTGTTAAACTTTATCCAATGCCATCCAATCGTTCTGACGTGATTGAAAAACTAACATCCACCTATCCTCACAAAATTTGGTTTTTATAATTATGTAAGTCGGGTTTTTATAATAAAGTTGGGTTTATATAAATAGCTGTCCGATTGGTTTAATTTTTTACGCAGTTATTAAAATATCTTTCATAAATGTTATGTTTCATGCCATAACTTTGTATAATAAACTGATCGTACTTATAATTTATTAATAACAAACTATTAATCAATGACTTTTATTCCTAAGTAATTATCAAAATCTAAAATGTACTATCATGTCATATTTTGACGACCCACGTGGCGGAGGGGTCACCATACCGGTCTAACACGCAGTCTGAATGATGAGTTTAGATTTCTGTTCTGGGTCTGGGTGTTTGTGTATTCGTTTTTGTGTCCATGGCGCAGGAGAAAATCATACTGTGGGGCTATGAGCGTAGAAAACGTTTAAAAAAGTCATATGCTCACATCACAATACCAGCATATTGTATTGTTGAAGTTATTAAAAATGGCATTATATTGATAGGAATTAATCTCGCAAGCGTATGAATGACATTATAAAGTTACNNNNGGCAGAGCATGATAAATGAATTTCAATCATTGAGTTTCTTACTAATATAACCTCAAGCATTCATCTGGATACATACAGCGCCATCTGTTATTCTTTATTAACACTATATACTAAGAAAACCACTACTAACAAACTCCCGTCATGCCCGCATTTGGCAACAAAGTGCTGCGACTGTGTATGGACACCTACTGTTATGATCACATTAG
>MOOZ01001442.1:7105-23135 GCA_002930495.1 Cecropterus lyciades | reverse complement strand
TACGACTCTAAAAGGTAAGAAAAAATATAGAACATTTCATAATTATAATAAATAAATGGGTGTGCCATTACGTAAATATCTTAATTTATAAAATATTTACTTAACAAAACCATTATTTTTCCATTATTGAGTTTATTTTTTTAGAAAATTGGTGCTTATAATATTTACATATTTATGTAGAAAAAAGACACTTCTTATAAGAAATGCCTTTATTTATTAAAAAAAATAATTAAAATAATACACCACCTTAATCCTCGTGTAAATACCTTTAAAATGATATATAACACGTAAATGTCAAGATAATACTTAAACAGAAAAATGAATTTTCCTAAAATTAAAAACTTCAAATGCCTGTACTGTAAAATTTGTTCTTTTTGAATAACGTCATTTTTCCATTTAACCGACGATATGTATAATTTTTATGCTGCTATTGAGACTTTTCGATAAATAGATATTGTATTGACTCTATGACAGTTTATCTAACACGTACGAAGTTTATTATAAAAGGAGGGTAGAATCATAATGTGGATCATTCTGTTAATACCAGTGTAAGACGATACTCTGCCCGAATCTATTCTGAAGTTACATAAGTGTAGTACCGTGAAAGTATATAAGTGTGGTACATAATTAATCGAATAAATAAATTAAATATTTATAAAATATTTACTTTTGGCCATCCAACCTACTTCTGAAACATATTACTATGTTTTATTTAACCACTCATTATTAACACTAATCAAAGTAACAATACGAGTGCAATATTTCTATGTTATAATTTTTTGTGATTTTATCACAATTGTACGTCTCAAAACTGTGTTAATATATAAATGGAAGTAATTACAAGAAACATAATCAATTGTGATAATTATTGGAATATTCCACAAGACCCAAATTGTTAGGAGAACAATCTATTCATATTTAGAAATATTTACAACAAAACAACGGAATATTACACAAAGCTGTACCGTAAGCCGTGGAATTACAATTCTAAGGCCACCTAAATAGCTTTGTCTAAATTTGGTTACATTTCTAAATGTTAAGGAGAAAGCAAATGTTAAGGAAGGAATCTAGATCAATACGAAAAATAAAATTAGAACAGTCAGTCAGTATTTAAGATACTGCGAACAAGTAGTAAGTTAAGAATGTAGATCTAAACGAAGAAAAAAGTTAAATTGTCGATAATGTTCAGTGGTTTGAATTGAAAAACTTTTTTGCTTCTGGTCTGGGCTTCAAATACTAGAAAACCCTTAAATTTTTCGAAGTTCATATTTGAAATTAAATACGGCTTGCTTTAACGAACTAAATAAACATCGTAAGGTAATCTGTATGCATAAAATTTCTTCAGGAAGTCAATTCAGAAATTACTACTTTTTGAAAAATAGTACTAAAATAAAAAGCAGTAAAAACATCAATAAACAAACGCAAATTAATGATATGCGTCAGAACGCATAATGACGAATAATGACAGCTAGCTGTCATTAGTAAAGCACAATAGTAATAAAAATGAAATAACTTTGACAGAAATATGTACCGAACGTTCGACCCATAAATATTCTTATTACCTTCAAAAACCAATTGTAATAGTGGTTTTCTAGTGGTAAATCTTTAATATTTCATATTACATTTAATATTTCAGGATAACTCTCATATAAAAATTCTATCATATATAAAAAGCATACAATATGAATAAGGACTACTATACAGATACAAAGTACCGAAGTTCAACACACCCGATAAAGTCCTTTGGTACAGCTCATAAAATGTAAGGTCTCTCTGCATTCTTGCGGCTTTTCATTATACTTGTAATATAACTGGCATACGTTACAAGAGTTGCAATTTTCTATTCTTCCACTACTATGAACACGTTTCATATGAAATGGGGAAAAATTGAAAACATACGAATAAAACCGTGTAGAGAAATAGTCCTAACGAGTTGGCTATAATAACAATATAAATAACAGTATATAAAAATATTTTTTAAAGTGAAACATCTTTAGAATTGTTGTGATTTGAAACTTGATAAAACGATAATGCCTAACGATAAAGAAAAAACACATAAATGTATAGAATTATGTCGGCGAAAGATTAAGATATAATACATTACACAGTATTTGATATTCTCGGTCTTTTGTTTGTGTAAATGCTAGCCCTAGGATTTTGTCCCTGTGGTTCTGGGACCAGAATAGGGCTACGGTATCCACTGCCTGTCATAAAACCTTCAAAAGGTACCCACGGCGTCGGGTCCTTTTGAAGGTTTTCCCCTCGTTACAAAAAAAGGCTTTAAGGCTAATAATATTTTTAATAAAACTGAAATTGCAAACGGTCCAGCTATGCACTCCATCTAAGTGTCTATCCATAGTAACGAAAATGATTAAATTCCTACGTTCAGATACTTTACCTATGATTAAGTTGGAACACCTTATGGAGCATCTCTCAACACTCTTCAAAGGTACTGGACGTACCATGACCAAAACCGAACTTTCGGTCGGACACTATTGCTTTTGTCGGTATTTTGGGGGAATAATGCAATTGGCATTATTCGCTCAAAATACAGACAAAAGCGATCATCGTCAATTCGGCTCAATCACGCGGTCTGCGGTCAAGTCGTTAGCCTGCGGTCACCTAATTATGCATCAGTATAAGCGGATATTATGGATGAGCGATTCCGATGTACTTAATTTATAATGACTGGTCTATTGATAGCTATGTTACGTACTGATTCTTTAGTAAAAAGATAAATATGTTTTTGACATAACTGTTTTGGTCGGTTATATTTTACTTAAATCATGATCAATATTCGTAGTTTTTAACAGACTTTGGTATTTTATGTTATAAGTGTTTTTAAAAGGTGATAGGGCCAGTACACTGTATTACGGGGAGAGGGGTAATATAACGTCAACGTCCTTGAAACTTGTAGAGGTTTATGCGTTTCACTAGGAGGACACGGATGCCAGTTGTTGTACATATGAGCAGCCATGGTCGCCTTAAGGTAGAACCACTGTTCGATATAGAGTTGTTAGTGGGCGATATTCAACACCTTACCATTTATCAGTTATCATATGGACTACATGCTCGATTTGTACTTCAATCTTATAACTAGTAACATTTTTAAAGTATTAAAACCAAAAAACCTGACTGCTTGGAACGATTTCTTTGTTCATAATGATAAGTTAAATTTGACGCTTAACAGGAGTTTTCGTCGAAATAGTCAAGTAAATATATATATNNNATATATATATGTATATATATTTTTCAAAATGGTCAATATACTAGCTTTCATTTAATACCAATATTGTCGTGATAATAAAAAAGTCGTCACTCCAGTCGACACAAAAATGGCATCTGCAAATAGGGGTAAAAGGAGAGCTTTTTTCCCCGATTTACAAGCGCCATTTTTTAAATTATATAGCCTATTTAACGCATACCAAATAAATAGACATACATACAAACATACGCTCAAAAAACATGATGAAACTGACGCAGTCGGGTAAAAATAGACGCAACCGGTGACACATATATTTCTACCGAACACAATTTTATTTGTCAGTTTCAATTCTTTATTATCAAAAACTTCTCGCTTCGTTAGATCACTTATAACTAGTCATTTATCCGAGCTTGGAATGAATATAAGATAAAAGCTCACGAACGGGCAGCCATATTTCTAGAACTTTCAAAGTTACTGATAAGTTCGGGCGCAGCATTGAATATAAGATTAACTGTGACCTAATTTTGCTACTTCTAATTAAACGGCGCCGTTGATTAGTACAATGATACTTTGGATTTTAATGTATGATTTTGTTCTTGTTATACTTGCACTTAACCGATTTGAATAAAGAGGAAGATAGAAGGCAATGCAAATGATTAATAGCAACAAGCGTTGCTGTGGACTGGTAAGAGAGACTTAATTATTCGACGCGTTTGTCTTCGTCCTCAGAGCATCTATAATCAAACTTAGATAAGATTCTGACTATGTAGGGTTGATAACAGATATCCATGGCCATTTACCTACGGGATTTTATGCGCGTTTTATTCTTCTATTATAAATAATGTGGGAATTATTCTTTGTTTTTGTTGTTACTATTACGTCATTACTAGGCTCAGATTTTCTCTCAAAGCAAGAGCAGCTTACTCTTCTACGTTTAACATGCTTGTCGATTGAAAATTGATAGACTTTATCATTACGAAGAACTGTAAGATATTTCTAGTGGAGAGTATCCTACTAATGCGTATCCTTTGTGTCAGTACTTGTTACGTGAATGAGTACCTAACTAAAATCCTTACAAACTTTCACTTATATAAGATGAGTAAGATACATAACGTTTACATATTAGAGGAAAAATTCTTACCCAAAATGCTGCCTTGGAGGTAAAAAAAAATAGTCCGCACAATATTCTTTCTTATGTTAGTATTAGTCATTACAAACAAAATTTAATTAAACACCTAAACTTCGCCAAGGCTTCGTTATTCTTCTGAAAGCTTCGCTTTTTACTACGTAAAGCAAATGTGTCACACCGTTTTAACGCAAACTCATTTACCTGACGGCGTTTTAGGGAAATTCCATTATTAACGATTTGACGCCTTCCTCCGGAAGTGACTGGAATTCACGATACTTAACACCTAAGCATACTTTGATACAAGATGCTCTTTGCAATGATGGACAAAAACATAAACCATGATTGTTTTGAGGGAACGCTATAAACTCGTACTACGGGCATTAATGGCAATACAATCATCTTTATTCATTATCAATTTGAATCAATAATTTTATTGAAAACCGAAAACGAAAACATAAATGAGGGTATTTTTAAATTTATACTTAATTGTTTTCTACCTTAAATTGTTTACATTGTGGACCTTTTCAACGAAACTTCATTCATATCGATTTTTAGTAGCCTATAAATATAATGGGCCATTCCATTGAATTATAGCAAAAGTTAAGATTTTAATAACAAAAAGTTAAACAGAGGCGCAATTAACTTAGATTCATTATTAATTATAAAACGAAATTAATTCAAGTATTACAATTTTCAAATTAATTACTTAACAATTTCTTAAGCAATTACAAACTTACTAGCCTGAAGGTTCCACATAATGGAACAAAAATAATCTACCTACTCTACCAATTAATCTAAGTGACTGGACCTTACCACTATTATAAATGCGAAAGTTTGTGAGGATGTATGTATGTCTGTTAGTCTTATACGCAAAAACTGATCGGTTTTACCTGAAATTTAGCACATAGATAGTTTATAACCTGGATTAACACATGGGATACTCATTTCCATGGTAAACGTGGCCGAAGCGAGCGAGCGAATAATATAGTCCTTTATATTTACGACATTTTCAATTTTAACAAACAAAAGAACCATAGTTTCGACCTCCTGGTCGAACTATACTGTAATTATAATAATGTATGTACAACCATTATATCTGTTTCTGGCTTACAGCTGGCGGCTTGCTTCCTAAATAGCACCTTTGAAAATAATTAATGTGTCTATAAGTGTGTTACATTATCATATAAAAACATCATAAAGGGGTTGTATCTCCAAATATTTCAGTAATTTATTATAATATTAAGTTTATGGTAGAAATAATACTTTTATTTCAAAATGACTTCTACCCACATATGTATTGGTAATATATACTCGTATATGGGTATCATCATACGCTTCTACATAGAAAGGCGATATTTAGCTTGAGTTAACAAGGTTCTTTCATCTTACGTATAAACCATAAATTTTGAACCAAACTTTTCACACACTTTCTATAGCCACTCATAGCCTCACACTAGGATTATCTCCTGTGTCGTAGGTTCCATGGACACACAAAGACTAATACATAAACACCCAGACCCAAAACAGAATCTAAACTTCATTTAGATGTCTGGTCTGGCCGGGAATCGAACCCGGAACGCATTGCGTGTTAGACCGGTATGGTGACCACTCCGCCACGCGGGTCGTCGGTACTTTTCTTACCTATGTATCCAAATCACCCATAATATCAAGAGCATTGCTAAAATAAATAAATTTTTAAGGTCGTTTATTTTAGTGTTTTCTTAATTTAAATGAATTTATGAATGAACATCGCAATTACAGCTCTTACCGTCAATCCCACTCGCCTGCGGTTAGCGCTTCTGTTGCGTGCCGTTGACGGGCCGCACGTAACTGCACAGTACAATTATTATGACATAATGTTAGTTCTTATCTGCAATTAATACAGTACAGCTATGGCCTACAGCTCAGCCACGTAATATTAGCTTAACGCTGCAAGCATCAGCACTAAGCGAATTTTGGCAAATTTCTCTACAATTTGCATCGAAGTTTCGTGCCCTTTCAGGAACAAACAGTCAAGGCTGATGCTTGCAGCACAAGATTTGATCTTGAAGCGAATGTTTCATGAGCTAGGGTTAGTGCTATGAATTATCGACACACACGTTAGAGTCTAGGTATCATATACCAGGCTGGCGTGGCGAAGCGGTTAGCGTGTCAGCATTCTTTGAGCAGTGGTGTTCGCGGTTTCTGTATTCACAGCATATGGACGGAACATAGCCCCAGAAAATAAGGAGTTTTTACTGTATATTATAAATCCCTCCTATTTAGGATTGGATAGGATATTAGTTGTTTAACTAGTCTCCTTTAAATGGTTTTTATACTTTTATAGCATAACACATTTAAATATTAATTTGTAAACGGCTGCGGTTTGCAGTTTAATTGCGTGAAAGTGACGTGCACGTAACTACATAATGCTCACGCTAAATATAATATTAAACTCACAGTTTTTATAACTATGTGGTATATTATGATTTTAAACGCACATATTTCCTAGCGTCAACCAATTCTTGCGTTTCGGTTAATAGGTGTGGTTGCTGGTCCCCCTGTAGCCGGGGAGTATAATACGGCTACGGTATCCCCTGCCTGTCGTAAGAGGCGACTAGAAGGGGGCTTCCGGGGTTGCGGGCGGCTAGAGTGGGAGCTCGAACAGCCCAGCCAGCAACCCCGAGAAGAACGGCGGCATGTGTGGCTGCATGTCGTCGCAGACACCGGAAGGTGCAGGGGGACAGGTGTACGTCCTCTAAGTGATGAGCCTGTGAGGGGCGCCGCGCTAGGGGGCACCGGTGCGTTCCACAGGAGATCCCGGAGTCCCCTGCAAGCGCTGAAGAAGGCCACCGAGGGGATTTTAGTGGGTAAAAATCCCATATAACCCGGAGTCTCTCCCAAGGCTTCGGTGTACCTTTTGAAGGTTTCCCCCCCGTCACAAAAAAAAAAAGGTGTGGTTGCTGGATTACTTTTATATAAGGCCAGACCATCTTAGTCCTTGGGAGTAGGAACGCATCTGTGATTGACTTCAGGTTTAATCTGTTTTGTATGAAGTTGCTTACACATGGTCATGGGCGGCAGTGAACACTTACCATCAAGTGAACGATATGCTCGTTTGCTACTTCCATAAACACAATCTTACTACCTTTTCAAAATAAAGTTAATATAAAACTACTCATGGTCATCTGTAATCAATCCCAGATAAGATTATAGTGATTGAAGTAGCCATCTGACGAGATGGCTACTTCTGAGGAATACCTTGTAACGCCTCGGATATGTATGTCTCCCTTACCATATCAACATGTGTAATCATATATTTGTATGTAGTACTATACAGTATATACCATTCTCCAATAGAGTATATATAGTGTGTGTACTTGTCCATCATATAAATGACCAGTTCATGTTTAAATAAAAAAAACATTTATAGAGTAAATAGTATCTTTGACGGTTAATCGTTAGGTTAACAAATAATATTTTTCTTAAACTTTTCTTGGGGTGATATCTGATATTGGTACTCTTAATTTATTAAAAAATACCCAAGCAAAATAAACACTGAGAGTACAAAAATAACTTATACTGACTTTTTTGATTTAATATGCATTGAAAATCAACTCAAATTTGCGTTCTTTGCGTATAAAAATCTCAATTTATAACTTTTGGGTGGTTGGTACAACTCTTGTTAATTCCAACTTTTTGTAAACTTTGATATTGTTCCAACAATTTAATGTCGGCCTGACATCCGAAATATTTTTGATGCAAATAGAAATAATTCATATATTCATATTAGTACTAGATTTAAAACGAACGAATCATTTTTTATTTGTCTTATAATAAAAGAGACTCCATGAAACTGAAAAAAATTAGAGAATCCATTTTGAAGGTGGTAGAACTCTTTGTGGTTCGACTCCGGAAGCACCACCGCCACACCTATTTCTGCCTTATAACAGCAGCGCATAGCACTGCTGTTATTAGACAGAAATAGGTCTGGTCTGAAGGGTAAGTGGTAAGGGAGACATACTTTTTCCGAGGCATTCCACCTAACTTAGGTCAGACTTTGATCTTATCTAAGGTTGATTACAGATGTCCATGGGCGGCAGTAGCCACTTACCATCAGGTGGACTGCATGCTCGTTTGCTACTCCCATACTATAAAAAAAATGTAAATCATATTTATAAATATTTTTAAACGTAATCTGCTTTTATTAGGATAAAAATCATTTTCATGCATTTGAATAACAAGAACCGTAAACGTGCAAATCAAGAAGCTAAGGAAAGGGAATGTTGCGTTTACTTTCTTACAAAATAGATCACCATATAGTATGATAAAAGATAAATATAACAATCTTTAAGACTTGAAACTTGAGAGTTCCATGTACTATTCTTGAAACATCTTATATGTATTAATAAACAACTAAGTTCGAAACAAGATGCAGACTAATACACATTATCATACTAAGTGACAGCGTCAGTAACTCTAATGAACATCTATTTGCAAATGTTATCTAGATTACTACTATATAACTCCTGGAACTTCTGACAAACGTTGATACTAGACGAAAACCTAGTTATTTATAAATTCCTTTTGGTTATAATCTACTTAATAAAACTTTGACATTGATTGACAAGACAAAGCGCAGCTAAGTCGGTGGGCTTAGAAACATGAAAATTAGGTTTAGGTAGTCGCTTATACGTATAGCGTTGATTTGAACAAAGAAAGATAACCTACGTCGTCAATCCATTATTGTCCCACTGCTGGGCACGGGTCTTCTCTCAGAATGAAAGTTGTAGGCTATAATCCACCGCGCGGGTCAAATGCGATTTGGTAGAATTCACACACCATTTGGACCTTTTTTTACAGTACTCTCGAGTAGGTTTCCTCACGATGCTTTCCTTCACTGTAAAGCATTGATAATTAATCTCTAATACGTACATAATTTTGTAAAATCGGTGATGCGTGCTTGGGATTCAAACCTCGGTCCTTTCTGTTAAGAAGTCGAGTTTCAACCATCAGGCTATCACTGCTCATTATATCGAATCAATACCCTACATAAAGTAAAAGATGTGGAACATATGTATATAAAACCTAGTTAGTATCCTTTGAAGTACGACTCCAGGGGTACCGCAACACCTATTCCTGCCTAATAACCTAATAGCCTAGTAGCATTGTTAAGCTTTGCTGTATTCGGGTTTCAAAGATTTGCTGAGATTTCGTCCTAAAGGGTTGCAAACATAGTTAAAATAGTGTCTATTAGATATGTTTTATAAAGAGCATCATGTTAAAAATACTTAAAAAAACGTTCCTATAACGCACTAAAAACTAAAAAGAAGAAAAGTTAAATCAATAATAAATCAAACCATTCATTACAGAGAAAACAATATCGTACAATGTAATATATCTATTCGAAATCAAATTTGTGTTAGTATTTACAAAACACATTTAACTATTCGTTCACGTCATATAAACATGAAGCGGGTTTTTCATTTTATTTTTTCGATAACTAAATACAATGCAGTGTACGTCAATGTTAATTAAAACTGAAAGGTTCACAGACAATCCGTTTACCCGCTTGTTTATAAACAATTAAAATAGATTGATACGATTTGCTATGAAAATGTTTTCATAGTTTTTGTGTTGTTTGTTGTATTATTTTATATTTGAGCAAAATAAAAACGTGATGTCAATATTTGATTTCAAGTTGTTATTAATATCTGTGAGATTTGTTGAGCCGTTCTTTGTTATTCTGTCGACGATTTAATCCTTCAAATGAGTCAAACGTTTGCAAACGTCACTGACGTTTGCCCTGCAAACTTCATTGTTGATAAATATTTATATGTATCAGTTTATAGGCCACAAAATGTTGCTGCATATTGAAACGAAACTTGATGAAAGCTCAACGCTATCGTCAGCTCTAATGATTCGTGGCTGCTGATTTGTCTTCTCATAAAGTGTAGTAATCGTACGTACATATAAATATTATTTGAACGCTGATTTAATAAATAGAGTAAAACAAAACAGTTAAGAAATTTCTTCTCTTTTGTTTATCAATGTTATTCGTTTAACCATTGACAAGATTTAGTATCATTAATCAAAAAATTACACCAGTCTATACTATTGTATTAAAATATAGCAGAAACATTAAAGGAAAAGAATATCAGCCACGCAATCCCGATCAAATTCAGGATACAATATTATCTATCATACACATCCTTATTTTTTTTTATTCCATTAACAAAGAATATCCGTTAATACCGTTAATATACACTTATCCTTGCCATATTCAAGCTATACATAATATATCATGCAACAGCATGATATATGTCTCTACTTATGTCTGTACTTAATGCTGGATACGCGGGCGGAGGTAGAGTGGCTTTTACGCAACAATGAGTCATTGTTCGATTATCTACCGCCGCCAGGCATTTATTCTTACAATATTATGTTACAAGCTATGTCACTCTATTTTGCTCGTCTAATTAACGTAATAAGGGAATATAATGAAATTATCGTGACATTAAAAAATTCAAGCAGCGATAACCTATTAATTAAAACTTGACCTTTTAATCTAAGAATGATTCTTCAAATTTATCTTTGTATTAAAAATTAATCACGTTTTATACAGGAAAGATAAATATTGCAAGAAAATCTACACGCCTTTAAACACAACAAATAGTTGACGACCCACGTGGCGGAGTAGTCAACATACTGGTCAGACACGCAGTGGGTTTCGGGTTCGATTAACTATACCAGACATCTAAATGATGAGTTTAGATTCTGTTCTGGGTCTGGGTGTTTGTATATTCGTCTTTGTGTGTCCATGATAACCACGACACAGAAGAAAATCCTAGTGTGGGGCTATGACTATAGAAAGTGTTTTAAGTTCTCACAAGGTAAGCGCCTTGGTCTATTGAAATTTACGTATATAATGCGAATCGATGATATTTATTTATTTGTTTGTGTGAAATCTGTTTAATTATTCCAAGAAGCTGCATTAAATGTGTTTTTGTATGTAACTATGACATATATTACTTAGTTGTAGTTCCAGGATCTGAATAGGGCTACGAGTGGGGCTAAGAGTGGGATCTCGAATCGTTCAGCTAGATGACCCTGGGAAGGACGGCGGTATGTGTGGTCACAGAAATGACCAGACGGTGCGAAGGGGCCAACCGCTTCTGGGTTGTGTTCCTTTGGAGATCCCGGAGTCCTCTTCGTAGCGGCAAGGACGACCACCGGAAGGGTTTTAGTGTGGTAAGAATCCCACATAACCTGGTATCGTTCCCACGGCGCTGGGTACCTTTTGCTCCTCGAAAATAAACAAAAATAAATTAGACTTTTACAGTCAACGCTTATTTAGTATATATTACGGAACAGATTGACTCCGACCTAATTTCAATATAATTTCCAAAAGTCGTCCTTAAATAAGAGGATGCTATGAGTACGTTTATATAAACGCTTTCTACACTCATAGCCCCACAGTAGGATTTTCTCCTGTGTCGTAGGTGCCATGGACACACAAAGACAAATACACAAACACCCAGACCCAGAACAGAAATCTAAACTCATCATTCATATGTCTGTCTGGCCGGGGATCGAACCCGGGACTCACTGCGTGTCAGACCGGTATTGTGATCGCTCAGCCACGCGGGTCGTCAAAAGTTATATACATTCATATTTTATGCTAGCTGAGCCCCGCGGTTATATCCGCGTTTAAAAAGTGTAACTTGACATAGAGACATATAGCCGACATTTTAGACCTTATGTAATTTTAACATTATAACATTGTTTCAGAGAGGACTAATAGCAACTAGTCTTGTGTAGTACATGTACGATGAACTATTAGGAACCGTTTCACTGTTATGTACGAAAAGAAACGTTTCCGAACGCAAATCGGACATCGGTCTAATCGGTCTAATGTGTCATCGTTCCTGTGCGATTCGTGTAAAAGAATGAGAATGCAAATAGTCTATGAAACGAAAGAGAGAGATCGCGATCCTGTTCCAATGTACTATAATAAGTGTAGTAAGCGGACCCAGCAATGAAACATCATTATATATAAAATAAAAAAACTTAATATTATGACTAAATAAATATTAGATGTCCGAGCAGGCACAAAACTGATAGCAACTGACATGCGTCTCTGACTGGCTGACATGTGACAATGCGTCGATTTGCGACCTCAGGAGGTTGCTGGCCATATGTGAGGCTTATGTGGAAGGGCTTGGTCTGACCTATGATGTAAAAAATGTGTGGTGCTGGTCTTTGAGGCCAATGAAAAAACGCCAAAACAAGTACCTCCCGTTTTTCTCAACGGTAACAAAGCATATTGATTTTCATGTGATCCTACTGTAGAAGGGATGATGTATAAAAGGTCATATGCCGATGAGAAAAGCACTTTTTTCTTAGGTCGATGCCAACCATCGAGAAAGTTTGTCCTTGGGATTCCTTTATTGTAAACGGTTCCATGTGATCCTACTCGAGAAAGGATGACGTATAAAAGGCCATTTATGCCCATGGGAAAAGCACTTTTTTTAGGTCGATGCGAACCATGGAGAAAGTTTGTGCCTGGGATTCATTTATTTTAAGGGCAAACGGAGCCGGTGATGATTGTTGCTACTATCACGTTGTCACATAGCCCAATCCTATACCAAAGAAGTTGTGCTATTACACATATTAGGAGGGCTTCAATTTCTCAGTAGTAACACACAAATAACACAAACACAAACACGCTTTCTACACTCATAGCCCCACAGTAGGATTTTCTCCTGTGTCGTGGGTGCCATGGACACACAAAGACGAATACACAAACACCCAGACCCAGAACAGAAACCTAATAATCGGAGTATCAACTTTCAATTTTAATTCGTGCCGGCTTGTCACGGCAGGATTGAGGGAATATAAAAAAAATTGTGAGTAGTTCGGCGTAGTACTATCTTTGTCATTACACACGCTCTCAATCGATTTGTAACATCTCATTTATTGACTCGTTTCTCGGTGATAATATAGCTCTCAAACTAAGCCAGGCCTACGCTACGACTGATTTGCGAGGGGCCATACTGTCCATTGCGCGGCGGCGGCATTGTTTATTTCCTTATCTTCGTATTATCTTCTGAATGGAATGTCCGACTTAAGTAATTCAAAAAGTTATCTACAGATATTAGAACATTTTTGTATTTGAAATAATTTATTTTACTTTTAAAATGTAAAAAGGGGTTGTAGTGACATAACTACAATAGTTATATTGCATATAGCATCATATAGCATCGCGAGGTTATATGTAGATATTGCTATGTGCTCTAATATTGTAGAACATTTTCGCAGCGTACGTGACGAAAACAATTATTAAGATTTTTTTTACCTTGGTTACATTACTAAAGTTTTAGCAAGAATCCCTTATTTTTTCTAGTAATAATGGTGAAAGAATAATAAAAATCGGTTTAGTAGTTTTTGAGTTTATTCGTTACAAACATACAAAAATAGAAACATACAAAAATACAAAGTTTTCTTCTTATAATTTTATGATAGATGAGCAGGCGGTGGAGTGATGCGGGGCAGAGGAGACGGACTCGCCGTAGGCATCTCAAGGCAAGAACGCTGGCTCGCCGAGGTTTAAATGTTTCGCTGCTAATTACTTCTAACGACGATATCTCAAAAACTATTCATCGTATTGGTATAGTGTAAAGGGCAATTTTAATTTGCATTAAATGTATAAGCTAACTAACATATTCATTTGGATAAGGATTAATACTGGACTAAAAAAATAGTTTTGAAATAAACGTAATTTTTTTAATTAAAAATTTGAACATAAAAGTGGTTATTGTAAGTCAACCTTAAGAGATAGAGATATGCTATCGCGGACTTATTTGCAACATTTTTATAGATTTTGAATTCGTTAGTACATTACTCAAGTGTATATTTGCTAGTTTACGCGGCGTTCGCGTGGTAAGCTCCCAGTTGGCGAGATTTTTTGCGGCCTCTTCAACATTTATCGCTGTATTTCTCCTAATTTACATACAAGCATACTAACTCATAAATCACTCTTTCTATTGTTGAAAGCGGTATATAAATACGTTTGGTAGTTTTCGAGTTTATCGCTTTCAGACAGACAGAAAGACGCGGCCGGGGACTTCTTTTGTGTAATATTTATAGATGTATTGAGGTATAGATATCAATCTTCAGAGGTTGATCAAACAAATTCTTATAAAGTTTTGATATTGCTGAAGCTCCTATACAGAAGTCTTCGTACTTTGGACAAATGACATTAAGATGAGTCAAATTTAATTAACAGCGCTCTGATAAGAAGACTTACACATTTGTAAGGGAAATAAAAACGAGCAACTGTTTATATCGACAGCGACTGACGCCGACCCTCATCGGCAACTCCGACAGTCGCCACATATGTATAAAGCCAGGTACTAGTAGCATTTATTTTCCATGTAATAAACCAGATGATAAACCATATAAAAATAAAATAAAAATAACATGAAATATTTGGGTTAATTGGTTACGAAGACAAAAGTTAAATCTGTTAAGATCCTTGCCTCAGTTAAGAAAAAAATGTATCGGACAATTTGTAAGTGCCTCGTAGTCCTATACAAAATAAAGTACATTTTACTTTATTGAATATTTATTACACAATGAGTATGTATATATGTTCTAAATTGATGTACTGTAAAATACATCCACTTACTAGATAAAATTGTTGCTGACTGACGCACCTGCGACTGATTACTGTTATCGGCCAAGGATGTGCTGCGATAGTCGGTGTGATAAATAGACGCTCATGTGTTAAAACCCTAAGTCTTACGAGCCCTATATCAACTAGTAGAACTAAATTTAAACGTTAATAGTACCGTAGAAAATACAAAATCGTGAAACACAACTAATGCGATATATTGCTCACATAATAACTTAATTGACTTTATTAAAGAGATGTTCGATTGAAGTTCTAGGTAAAATACAAATAGTATCTGTTCGATACAGAGTGTAATTACCTATGTTGATGGTTATTAACGTAATGTTATATGAAGACGGTTATATTAAGCACGACTTACAATAAGAAATTCTGTATTTTGAGATTTAGGATTAGATTATTTTGAGATTAGATATTAGGGTGATGTAATATCTTGAAATTTTATGGAACTGATTATGATTATCCCCGTGTTACCCGAAATTTGGTAGAAATATATTATTAATCTAGAAGATTGAGATGGAATTATTGAAAGGTAAATATGCCTTATCGCAGTTCACACCAAAAGGTAGCAGCGTGTGTTGTTCGGTGGTTTTTGACGACTCGTGTAGCGGAGCGGTCACCATACCGATCTGACACGCAGTGGGTCCTGGGTTCGATCCCCGGCTAGGCAGAAATCTGAACGATGAGTTTAGATTTCTGTTCTGGGTCCCAGACCCGTTTGTGTATTCGTTTTTGTATGTCCATGGCACCCACGACACATAAAATCGTAGTGTGGGGCTATGAGTGTAGAAAGCGTGAAAGCGTGTTTTATTTTATAGTATGGAAGTAGCAAACGAGATGCAGCCCACCTGATGGTAAGTGGCTACTGTCGCCCATCGACATTTGCAATCAACCCCAGGTAAGATCAAAGTTTCACCTAAAGTTAGCCACAGATGCGTTGTTGCCCCTGAGGACTAAGATGGAATGCCTTGAGAAAGTATGTTTCTCTTACCACACCTTTCAGACCAGAACACAACATCGCATA
>MOOZ01001441.1:158721-169809 GCA_002930495.1 Cecropterus lyciades | reverse complement strand
AAACTCATCATTCAGATGTCTGTCTAGCCGGGGATCGAACCCGGGACCCACTGCGTGTCAGACCGGTATGGTGACCTCTCCGCCACGCGGGTCGTCCCGGGTCGTCGTAAGTTCTTTTGCTTAATCTTGGCTTAAATGTTAGTACGTACCTATATCTGCCTTCTAACAGCGGTGTTAAACGCTGCTGTGTTCTAGTTTGAAGGGTGTATTGTACCTCCGACATCGAATCACTACGGGTTCTTACCTTATTAACATAGTTATGACAAATAGTACCCTGGATGGAAAAAAGAATTACATATAAGCCAAAATTGCATTTGAAGCAAAACGGTTAACAATGTTTTAAAACATTTCCATCAGCTTTTGAGATCCACTGCTGGGCTCTCCCAGGTCTCCTTTGATGATAATTTTTGCGAATAGGTACCGCCAGTGGCGTAGCTACCGGAAGGCTAGACGGGACAATTTCACAGGACCCCCAAGCTCAGGGGGCCCCTTGGACTTTGATACTTACAAACTATAAATTGAAATAGTAAAATATTCTCCCATGTTCATAATATTAATAAACTAGAGAGTTTATTATATTGGGGACCTTGTTTATTTTTGCCCAGGGGTCTTTGGTTACTCAGCTATGTCACGTCACCGCGCTATAAAACATTTAAATATTGCAACGTATTACCATGTATAAAACATTTAAACTTGCTAATCCTAAATACGTTGCATTTAACTTCATCATAAGCATTATACTCCATTTAGGTTTCCGCAGAATTTTCAACTGTTCAACACCTGTAAAGTCGCAAGTAGCGATAAATTGCGCTCTCCGGACAAAGGTAAAGTTACCTTTGTTATCTCATAACTGCGTAACTAAACCCATTAAAATAATAAAAGCTTCAAACTAGGTTAGTAACGTTTACGCGAAGTTAGTGTGATATTTTATAAGTTGCAATTTATTTTTGATTATTTTGTACTAGCATTTTCCTTGGTCTTTTTACAACAGGATACAATCCAACTAGGATTGTATTTAATATACGATAATGAGATTTAATACTTATTCTCAGGTACTTCTCGATACAATATTTTTTTTTTTGTTTTTCTTATCATTATATATTTTTTATAGAAATACTTATCGTATACTCGCATATTGTTACCGGAAGAAGGTTTATTTTAAAAACATTTAAATATAGTTCAATGCAGCAGTAGAGCTGGCTGAATCTGCTAAACGGCTGTGCAGCTAAGGGGACTGTTGTATTTGTGCCGTACGCCGTAAAGAGTATCTACCTATAGGTCCTTGGGGGCCAAAAGCAAGCTTTTACTAAGCATTGTCGTTATGACAGGTCAACATTTTACACATAACTTTTGCTTTGTTTCATATGTGTATTTAATTTTATTTAAACGATTTATTTAATTTGCATATTGAATATAGTCATATTTTTAAGTTATTATTAATTTTATAATTTATTTTAATTTAATAACACAGAAAAGCTAATGAGACTAAAATAATAACATTTTTTGAACTTCAAATAATATTAAGTTAGTTGTGTCTGGATGGAGTATCTGCACCTGATGTCGTGCTTTTACAAATTGCATGACTTAGTCTAGACTCTAGTAGTGACTATTACTTGTAGGATAATGTTCGTCATTTATGACAGAAGTAGCAAATAGGTATGCTGTGAATCCTAATATTATTATTATATCCCAATATTATTTATATGTTATGCTATATTTACTAGCTTTTTATTTGATGTCCATATTGTCCTGCTAATAAAAAGTCGTCTCCTCCTCCCCTTTTTGGTTTGTAGGACGTGCCAATGAAATGAACATACATACATAATATATTGTAGTCAATGCAGGCCTAGCCTTACCATCGTTACCATACTACGAATGGAGCGCTGGCTATAGGCACTGCAGTGGTCATTGAAATCGACGCTAACTATCTGTGCGGCAAATCTCAGCGAAATCCAGTGCGTAGTAGTTTTTGCGTGAAAGAGTAACAAACACACATACATCGTCACAAATTTTCTCATTTATAATATTAGTAAGATTGACCATTAGTGTACGACCGTAGATTGATTTTTGGCGGAAGCTGAAACTGATTATTCGGCTGTCGTCATAACCATCGGCTGAAGCCGAAGCCGAATGTTTGAAAACCATAAGAAAATCAGTTCTAAATTGTCTAAAAATGAAACATATACTAATTGAGAAACTTTTGTATGTAAATGTTTATTATATGTGTCGGGTCTTCATAATTCTAAGGTCCCTCTTCGGACATTACGTGGGTAGTCGAGCAAAGAGATACAGAAAATATTCTATAACCACTTCTCATGACGTTAACAATTTATCACAATATAAACCATAGCGAGCAAACGACACGAATAACAGTTCTTAGAGTGGAGGTACCGCTCTCCACGACGGCAGCATGGAAAACTGAGCGCCGTTCACGTGTATCGCCCCACCTGAACTCTGTTGTAGCACGAAGTTATCTGAGTGTCGGTCGACGTCATCGCGACGATGCTGCCATCTGTCAGAACTCGTGTTGCGCTTCGTTTACCGTCCAAACGAATGTCCGTCTCCGACATATGTATATAAACAATGTTTAGAGCTGATTAAATTTATTTTCCAACTTGTCAAGAATTGTAACGTTTCGAAATAATGTAAATTTCAAACACAACTTTCAACACTTCGGAGTGCGCGCTTGCCTCTGCGCTTTACCATCTACATCTGGGTGTACTGCATTCGTTACAGTTTGTTCATTTTTTTAGTTTGCTATAAACCTTCAGCTTCGTCCAAAACTTTGGCCCGTTTTGGCCGAAGCCCGTTTTGTCGTAGGAGGTTTATGGCTGAAGATGGTCGAAGTCGAAGCTTTGGTCGGACACTATTGACCATAGAGACTTGGTTTCTATGTTTATGTGGTATGGGTAGATTGTAAGCGATTTTATTTAAGTAAAATATTTTATCAGTAAAGCTTTATCGTTTAGCATAGTGGTTATACTGATGTTATCGTCCGTACATCACATTTTTATTATATTGTATTAAATAAGTTAGTCTGTCATTTGACTTGTAATAGGAGAGGGTATGTGAGGTGGGGATGACAACATGGTGGCGCTCGAGTTCGGAGAGAGCGGCACTCTGTTCAAAGGCTTCAACAAGTGCACACGTTTAACGTAGTGATATTTATGATTATACTGTCCGTTATTATTAAGTACAAATTACGTGTAAATTATAATACTGTTATTCTTGTGATTGTGCTTAAAGTGATTATATTATTATATTAATATACAATTACCCACCGACGGAGTCTTCTTTATACTATGCTAATCCAAAATTTGAACTTACTATACACAGAGTTCGTTGTACAGTGAAGCTAGACTGAAGGCTGTTGTATTCTAATCCAGTGGATATTCGCTGCATTCACCCTTATTTCTGCGACCTGAATCTTGAACTATTCCAATAAACGTGAATGGTTTCTTACTAACTTTTTCCATTATAAGCGGGTAACGATAAACTAATAAAATCTGTTTTAAAGAAAAGATAATATTTGATCTGAATTATATGTTAATTTTTTATGCGTAATTATATAACTGATTAGCTGTTTTGTTTAACGTTATTTACTAAGATTGAGCAAACATAACCAACAACGCCGATAAAACTTGTACTTTCATATATATACATATACTTTCATATATATCATACTTACAAATATATTTTATTTTTAATTATTTTTCTAATGGCGACCTCATAATACATATTCTGTAAAAAAAAAACAATTATCCAATTACTGTGGTCCAAAAGATAAAGCTCTATAATAGACGACCGAACAGTGGAAATTTTAATAGGGTTACCATGGCTCCCTTAAGGAATGGAATCTTATAAGCTATTGGTGTTTTAATAAATAGCCTGATTATCACATTTCAAAGTAATTTAAGTAAGAATATTGATATAATAATACTATGTATTTTTGACGACCGCGTGGCGGAGAGGTTACCATACCGGTCTGATACGCAGTGGGTCCCCGGTTCGATCCCCGGCCAGACAGAAATCTGAATGATGAGTTTAGATTTCTGTTCTGGGTCTGGGTGTTTGTGTATTCGTCTTTGTGTGTCCATGGCACCCACGACACAGGAGAAAATCCTACTGTGAGGCTATGAGTGTAGAAAGCGTTTATGTATTTTGCCCTTTTAACAGTTCTAAAGGAGGTGGTCCAATTCAGGTAATCAAGCTTGAATGAGCTCAGGAATTAATATTCTATTTTTGTTTCATTGATTTAAATAGTTTACCTTTTATACATGATCAAGTATATGAAAATATTAGTAGCCAAATTAAACTACAAACTCAAATACTATAGCAAATAGAACGTCCGAACAATATTCATGTATTATTCTAGAGAAAATAAACTTTTAACCGCCCGACTCTCGGTCACTTGTCGTGCCCCCAGCGCCTAGCATAGTGAATTGAAAAGGTAAATACTATTTACCCTACGAAATTATAAAACATTTTAAGGCGGGTAATCTAGTTTAACAAGAAGTTTTTAAAGATTTGAATGATTTATTAGTGTTTCAGCTATTACCAACTACTTTGCGCACAATTAAATCAATCCAAACATAAACTTCGTCATTCTTTTACCTCAATAAAAAGTAATAAGTTAATACGTGTATTCATCTTTATTCCAGCAATGACAACAGGCACCAATGAACATGCAAATAAAAAAATGTTATAACATAATATATAACTAAATTTATTATTACTTGCACTTAATGCAAGTTATAATAAATTTAAATTCCAATATTTATTCCTGAACATAAAACTACGAGTATAAGCATACCACTGATGAAAAATTCTTGATTCTATTCAAAATAGAAAATTTTATTTTAATTTACAGAATAGAAAATTATATTTGTATTGATAAACTTTGGTATATGCCACATCCCTGATGTTGTTCCCGGATTTTGACGATATATATGGGCGTTGCACATCAATGCATTTCTTAAATTATACTCATAATTCACCTAACTTTGGATATTATTATATGATATTATTTTTAGGATTTCTAATATAAAGACTAAAGTGTTATAGATTGTTTATGATTACTTAATTAACTATTTACCTATTTAAAAAATCTTTTTGATATAATGCAGCGTATTTAAATAAAAAAGAACATTAAACGAGCTGTGGTATTTAGTTGTAAATATACTACTCAGGCGAAATGGACCCGAAAATATTTGTTCAATAAATGCGACGTAAGCGGTTAAAGGGTTAATAACACGATATATAAAATCGCTTCTCGTTATTCGTATAATATCGAACAAGTCGTTTATGTAAGTACGGACTTAGTGGATCTCATTTTCTCTTCTCTGTTCAACGCTATGTAGTAAAATAAGCTTACATTCAAATGGTTCAACGTTATTTTTTCAAACGTTATGGTTAATCATAGAAAGGTACGATTAAATAGAAAGAGATAGCGATGCAATTTTCTCCCATAATTCCCATTTCTCATAGTTCTACTCTAAGATTCACTGTGTTTTGGATACCAGGATGATTTACAAGGACGTGCACTAAAATTATTATCACATTTTTTCACAGTAAAAGAAATAATCGCGAGCATACCTTCACGCATGAGGATTCTTTAAAAAGTTTTCAAAGTGTGTGTAGTCTATCAAATCGCACTAGTTCAGCGCGTTGGACTATGCGAGCTGCTTCTGTCTGAAAGGAGACAAGTGCCCAACAATGAGATATGAATGGATTAATAATAATGATTAACATTAAGACCTAACACTTATATTTTAACTGAGTGGGTATATTTAAATGACTGTAGGTTTGGTAGCTTTATACCACTGGGAAGATACCTTCTACTTGCACTTTTTTGTATCTGATTGAAGTAGGAAACGAGCATGCAGTCCACTTGATGGTAAGGTTACTGTCGCCCATGGCCATTTGTAAGTATCATATATAAGTATATATAAGTGAACCAGCAACCACATCATTCTACCGTAACGTAAGAGCTGCGTCACGATTGCAATAAGTGTGGCGATACCACCTCGTATTATTTAAGTACCTACTCTAGGTACTCTCAGTAGATCATAAAATCCATATAAGATTTTTTCTATCATGCAGAGAGTATATATAGCAGTAGTAGCATCTTATATAAATATATTAAATTCTATTTCATCTATCTGTAGAATTTTCTCTTACTGCATAATATCTGATTACTTTCTCGTACTTACTCATCCATTGCTAGTTTTAGCTATGATAGCTTTTGTTATTCCTACATCACAGGTCAATGGACTGTATTATACAGTCTAGTGGTGTGATAGAGAATCCGGTCACGTCACGCGTGTGTATCCCGTCAAGTGTCAGGACGTGATGGCATCAATGTAATGCAGTGTACGTGTAGATTTGTACCAGCTCCACCTCGCTCCAGATATATTTTACTCCTAGATAACCCTATTCAAATGAATGCCTTTCCACAGTTTCTGTAATGTTCGGGTTTTTGGGGCGGAAATCTAGTTTAAAGAATCTGCACAGTATTTTTAACTTATATTTTGTTCAAACTTGTATTAATTAGGTATGTTTTTTTGTAAGTCTCTCAGCTTCTGGGTATATTCTGAATTTATATCTAACATTAACAGTCACATTATGCGAAAATTGAAATACATTTTAGATTTCTGTATTTTTATAATACAGAGATGTAGGTAGTTAAAAAGTGATTCGAGCTGCTTCCTGTAAAGAATTACACGGTGTTTGACCATAGCCGGGTCACTACCAAAACCTCTAATATATATGGTTCTAATGGTATGTTCTTATAAGTTACTGTTTAACCTCTTAGGCACGTATTTCTTGTGAATAGCTCCATTGGATATAGGTCTCCCCTAATAGTGGTTTTTACTAATATTTACCGCACCTAAAATGTGTGGTGTTGACCGCAGTGGTACTCGACACTCGGCCTCCCAATCGGGGGTCCATGGTTCGATTCTCGGGCACGCCTCATTAATTTATCAGAAATTTTGTGAGAGTTGTTCAAAAGAAAAACGTTCTCGAAGATGTGTGAAGTCTACCAACACACAACAACCAGACAACCAAGTACTTGGTTGTCGGGTGGAACATGGTCAGAAGTTCTTTCAATCAGAGAGAAGACCCGTGCCTAGGTGGTGCATCTCCTGGATATTGCCTTTTTATTCTTCCTTGCGACATCGGCGGGAACATAGGGAGTGCTGCTATTGAAAACCGCCACCACACAGCAAAATAGCTCGTCTTTTCAAGCTGAAATTACAATACCCAAAAAGGAAACAACGGAATAGTACCGGTTTTTACTCATTCATGTGACGCTGAGAATGCATGAGCGGATTTAGTGAACAGTTGAATTTTCTCCGCTCTGATAAAATCATTAATTTAATGAATATTCTATACACACTCGAGTTCAGCTTGCATCGCGCCGGTAGGCTTTCAATTCCAATTTTGGCGTTGAATCGAAAACTATATAAACCTGAACTGGTTACTTCATTTGCATATTAGATATAGGAACGATGATTTGCATGTTTATTGATGTCGGAATAACGGAAAAAAATCAGACCTAACGTCGATGAGGCTTCGGATTTATTTTAAAACACCTTTGCATGATACATACATGCCTGAAAAGAGTTCTAAGAGAGAGTGAAGAATTTAGGCCACTACAAGTAAATATTTTTTTCAAATATTTACTTTACTTACAATATTGTCCTTTGCCGTTAAATGAATCGATAATAATTGCTATTTCGCATTAATAATCTAAATAAATCTGAGGTTTGCATTTACCTTTTCAAACAATTGATCCTTAGAAAGAAACATCTAATTTCTACCTATTTCTTCCAAAAAGTCTTTTAATATGTACACAGAAATCAATGATACACATAAATTGTATATTAAGCATATTTTCAGCTACCATCTCTCCATGGTTGTTATCAAAGAGAATGAACTGCTCAATTACCCGCAACCACTCGTTCCCGAGACCCACAAAGGTGATAAATGCTTTACGGATGGGCTTATTCGATTACACGCACGGCTTGCGGCGGTATCTCGATACTCTATTGCACATACTTGTGTTTAAAGGGTCTTTCAATAAGACGAATGTTGTTTTGTGTAAAGGGAAATATGCCTTTTAATTTCCATCCATCAATTTTTGAGGTCTATTGTCGGACATAGGTAGATGGGGTTTTTGAAAATAGTCTCCGCGCCAGGCATGCGTGTTGGTGATCGCTGTAGTTGGTGAACCAAGTTAGTAATCCAAGTAGACGGATGATGATGATGATGGTAGATGGATGATAAATATATTTTACCGCTTTCTGTACCAACTTCAAATGTTACATAAAAGTATGTTCTTTCCTACATATTTATCTCTTTGTCTGTTTTTTTTCTTCCACAAAAATCAGATCAATCCGCTATGAGATGAAAGCAGCAAAATCGAAAAAGACTGTATTTTGATACTCTACAGGATGGCATGGAAGACAATAGACTTATTTCAGAATGGTTCAGTTTTTAATTAACTTAATATTGAAAAATATGATGTTAATTTTGACAAAATTATTTATTAAAAGTACAATATTGATGAACGGTGTGCGTGCTTCACGCAGGACTATATTCTCATGTACCTAAGTGGGAAGGTTCGGCGTTTTCTATTCGTTGTTTTTCTGTATTTAGTTGTGTTTTTGATGTAAAACTTCTTTAAAATCGTTATAATTTGTAACTCGTTGAAATGAAAGTACGTCACGAAAGCAGTTGTCGGCGCTAAAACTACATGGTTACGGTGATGACACGCTGTTGTTTACGGTGTTGGGACGCTATACCCCTTTCTGAATCACGCTAACGATTTTACTTCATAGCTTGTATAATAAATAGCCTAAGTTTGCGAAATAAGAACACACACTTTTTATTCAATCAGCTACCTATCAGCGCAAATTATCACGAATTTAAATATGGTCTTCTTTTAATATAACTTACTGATAATGCAGTGGTAGGTGATGAACGGTTTTCGCGAGCGGTACGACGCGACGGGTTGAGTTTATTCGATTACACGCGCGGCTTGTGATGGGTTGCCTATTCCTTGAACATCACTTTGTTTCACTTCACGTAAACTAAAAGTATGTTCTTAGTATATTATTAGAAAATAGACTAACTTTTAAAATATCTAACTATCATTTTTTACCTACATTCAAGAGCGTAGACATAAATTTAGTTTTTAATAAGTTCTTGACTAACTGCTGGTCTATTTTGTACCACCGCTGCGGAGTTTAATAAATACACGTTTTTGAAACGTCGTGGAAACGCTTTTTAATACCTTATTTAACCTGATTTTCATGTCCAATCCGTAGAATAGCATATGATATTAATGTATTTCTGTACGTTTAAGTCGCCAATTTCATATACACAGTATAGGTATTCAAGTTGCTAATATACATAGGTGGTAGAGTGAGTATAGTCGACCGTGGAACTACCACCGCCATTTCTACTTCAAGAGTTAAGCAGTTCTTGTAGTATAGTTGTAGTTTCGCTGGAAGGGCGTAGTTGTCGGCTCAGTTCCGGCATCCGTGATCGACTTCAGATAGAATCTCTGTAATATATGAAGTTGATTACGTATGTCCATGGGCCGCAGTGGTCACCATCAGTTAAAATGCATGCTCGTTTGCTCCTTCTAAATCATAAAAAAATGTTTCCAAGTTGCTACTATAATACTAGGTGTAATCGAAATTTAATTCTGATCTAGATTTAAGTCTCATGTCGGTGAAAATGTAAATGTAACCTTTAAAACAATGGAGCCATTTACGTATATTTTATTTCTTTCTTGTTTAGTAATGCGCTCCGGTTACAAAGGAAATGTATCACATCGTATTTTATTTACATATCCACTTTGTCCTACGTTTAAACCAGAAATCCCGGTAGATGCTTTATCCGAATAGAAACGTCAATACTCCAGGCTGAACGAAAATCGAGGTGGGATTGGAAAATTCCTTCGCGCTTAAATTTTTTTCGTATTTTTTTTTTAGGAATTTGAAGTAGTTATGTTACGTAGTGTAGTGTAGTAAATTACTTTTACTTTTTTACTGTTACTTTTTTATTGTAAAGTAACAAACACGCATGCAGACCACCAGATGGTAAGCGCCCACTGCCCCCCATGGGCATCTGTAATAAAGCCCAGAGTGTTATCTAAGTTTAGCCACCGATGCGTTGCTACCCATGAGGCCGAAATCGAACGCCTCGGATAAGTATGTCTACTACTTACTACCTACTCACCCTTCACACCAGAACACAGCATCGCGTAACACTGCTATTATTAGGGCGAAATAGGTGTGGCGATGGTGCTTTCGGAGTCGAAACACAAAGAATTCTCGCAACTTTAAAAAGTGTAGTGAATTTCGCTCATACCTTAAAATGACACTTAAAGCTTGTTTCGTGGCCCTCAGTTAGAATTGTGCTCCCAGTAGCCAATTAATGCAAACTAGATTCAAATCATTGTCAATAAAAATGTAAATTTTCTCTGCAAAATATGACATATAAATTAACCATAGCAATATGAAATATATGTATACAAGCCACTTATGCTCAAGAACAATCTGTTCTCAATCAGAAGTTAATTATCTGAAGTCAACCATAGCTTCGTACTAACCCACATGTACGTTTTATGAGTATATTTCATCATATTCTTCAACCAGAATATAGCAGCGATTTACATTATAATTATATCACAAAGACCTACAAAATCCTGTTTCTGTTGGTGTCTTCGAAGCTTAACCACGGATCCATCTATCTACTTATCTTAAACTTATGTTTATTTTTAAATATTTACACATTTAATACACGATTATGAAACCGTTTCAACTTCGCCGTATATTTTTACAAAATTTACCGGCGTTTAATTTCGTTTAGTAATGCATCAATTTCAACGAAATTCTGACATCTCCATTTATTAACATATCCAGGTTGCCCTGAATTTAAATTCTAGAATTCCCGGTAGACGTTTTATTCGAATAGAGGCGTCTATGCTCCCGGCGGAGAAAATTGAGGTCGGATTCCATAATTGATTCATTCCCGCGTTTCATATTGACGGTAATCTAAGAAATCCGTTCCCAT
>MOOZ01001441.1:63137-73542 GCA_002930495.1 Cecropterus lyciades | reverse complement strand
CACAGTCAAGAAAATAGGGGTCTGAGAAAATCTCAATTACAGCAAAATATTTTGGGTATGTCGAAGTTTTCGTCCGACGTCAGCAGTTCAGATGATTGCAACCCTATCTCAGTGGAAATGGGGAATTAATTAAGCGAATTAAAATTCCCGGAATAGGAAACGATAATTACACCGAGTACTGGAAATGACTGAAAACTTTAGATTGGCTAATGGCTCGTAATACAATTAAAAAGTTAAAATGCCAAAAGTTTTCACCTTAGGAAGTAATGATGAGTACGAAAAAACTGTGATACTTAGCTTGAAGTTCGGGTTGTCACTTCGTAAGTTAAGTTTGGATCTCGCGTACTTAATTCTTAACAGTTAAGGGAAGGAGTTATCTTCTTACCATTTATATTACCAAGTGAGGTGAATACCACACCCTTGAAATCAGAACAAAGTAGCGCTTAACACTGCTATTATGAGGCAGAAATAGACAAGGCGGTGGTGCCTTCGGAGTCGGACCGCGGCGTCTACTTTATATGAAATAGAATAATTAGAAATGGTCTCTATATGCAAGGTTAAGAGTTAAGAGAAATAATATAATAATACCCTTTTTTGTTCCCAACAAAACAAAAACGACAATGTAGAATACAATTTTAAAACAATACAAAAGGAGGTCTTATAATCAGCTATTTCTTCTAGACAACCTTACTGCTCGGATTGAAAATGGGGATGAAAATAAGAATAGGTAGGGTACAAATAATAATTTTATGATTACAAAGATATAGTAATATTAATTCTGGTAAAACCATGATACTGACTTGTGTCATTAAGTTGTCATTTGGACTACGTCCTGGGACACAAAAGTAACTAGTTTGATATATTTGCGATTTATGGTTAATAGTAACTTATTGATATTTTAGGCGAAAGTTTGTGATAATCTATGTACGTTTATTATTTGCTCACGCAAAAACTACTGGTCGGATTTCGCTGAAATTTGGCGAATATTGCACATCACTTACTAGCGTTACCATGCTAGCGTGGTAACGCTAGTAACTTGTATTAAACGTATTGCATATCTACTAAAACTTTTAAATGTTATTTTGTTGATAAGCACTGTCCTTTGTCTCGGTGGATGAGCGGGGTATCTGTAACACAGGTCTTGAACCAAATACAGGGCCCTTGCGACTAGCGTATGTGAATGTGTTTTGTATCAATAAAAATATTTTTATTTTTTTATTTTTTATAACTGATGTGCAACGTTATCGAAGCCGCTGAACGCATGGGATAAGTTAGTAAATAATAATAATTTATTGCCATGCCATCGATTTCCAACCAAATGCTTTGGAAAATCAATGGCATGGCTCAACAGACTCGCTGTTTCAATTAAAAAAATACAGAAATATGATTAAATGCTTCCTCATTTATTAAATCATTAAATTAATCAAAAGGCCACCATTCATTATCACAGTTTCATAAAGATATCAAGCGCTCATTAAAGTATCTTGTATAACGGATAGTCAGTTTGCGTTCGAAGAGATTTCTGACATTAGTCCTAAGGGGTAGTTAAGCATCTGAGATCGTCTTCAAGAAAAACCTCTCTACTAGGGATGGCAAAGCAATGGCACGCGACACACTTTTTATAGTATGGCAGAAGGAAAATGAGGACGCAGCCCACCTGATGGTAAGTGGCTACTGCAGCCCATGGACACCTGTAATCAACCCTAGGTAAGATCAAAGTCTCACCTAAGGTTAGCCACAAATGTGTTGATACCTCTGAGGACTAAAACGGAATGCCTCGGAAAAGGATCCTCCCTTACCACACCCTTCAGACCAGAACACAACAGCGCATTAGATTGCTGTTATTAGGCAGATATAGGTGTGATGGTGGTGCTTCCGGAGTCGAACTACAAAGAGTTCTACCACCTTCAAAACAATATTTTGGGTACGTCATTTCTTCATCTACCTATGCCTGTGTCATCGGGAGATTCGACGGGGGTCGAGTAGCGAAGGGGGAGGTAGAATGTTTAGAGTAGAGGAGAAATATATTTTTAGTCGTCAAATCCTAGAGACACTGGTGTTAAAAACTATGTAGGTTTGGTCTTTTTTTCAATAATTTTAGGAAGTTTTGGGAGTATGGGAGAAATGTAACGCGAACTCAAAATTATTTGACAGAACGTTTATGACCTCTGGCAATTTAATACATATTATAATGGTTTACCACCTCTACCCTATACTGTATAAAGTATGTTACACATGTCTATGACCATTTATCGCTACATGGTCGCCTACAACAGCCTGGTCGTTTGATTTTTCAATTTTAAAAGATATAAATATACGCGTGACTGCGTTTCCAGTCGAATCACTGTATAGCTCAGTTTTTGAAAGGTCGGCATCATTAACAGTATCATAAGGTCAATAAATGCGATGCTTATAATATAATGCTTATAAGCATTCCATAAGTTTGAGTGGCGTCGCGTGTCGGCCCCACTTAGTTATTACGCACCAAGCGCTCATTAAGTGATTTGCATAACGGATTGAAAGTTTGCTTACGAAGAAATTTCTGACATCCTCGTTAACGTGTAGGGGAATTATATTTAATATATGTTATTAGTTTAATGGCTTACTAGCTATTGTTTAGAGTTAGATCAATACTTACGTGATTCTAACGATAAAAGAGATAGGTGTGTTTTGGCTTATATAAAATGCTAATAAGGTTACTATAACCTTAAAAGTGCTTCTTTTACGGTAGTTTTGTAATAAACGACGTTCAAATCTTATAAAAAAAAGTTTAATCTACGCAAAAAGTATTTTAATGTATTAGTTTGTACAGGTCAGTCGGATGTATTTTGTCTTTCCTTACTAAGATTGAGTCATTTTTATCTTAGGCAAATATTTCGGTTTTTCGAATTTATGTGCCTGTTACAATTTATTTATCGTTATTTTAATGGCACCGGACCATTTTATGCAATGCTATAATAAAAGGCGACCATATTAGTCCTCGTGAGTAGCAACGCATCTATGGTTGACTTCAGATAAAATCCCTGTTCTATATGAAGCTACTTTACAGATATCAAGTCAGGTGGACTACATGTCCTACTCAAATCTCAAAAGAGTTCTCAAAAATATTTCTGAAAGTGCATTAAATTTGGTGTATTCAACCGTGTTAAGATAACCTGGTAAACTTTTGCCTACCTTTTTTCATTTTGAGTGTAAGATCTATGCATAGTGTTGGTATAATGCATAAAGATAATGATGGATGATGATGGGGATTAAAGTTAACCAAGGAAATGATAACAATAAACATGTATTTATTCCAATTATTCACACCAGAACTAAGATCAGCTGAAGCAAAAATATCCATCGCAGCTGGTTTCGCCAATTGTGAGAGAACTCTTAGAAGCACGTCTGTGTACACAACTTCCAAGGACCGTTCTATTTGGAAAATCTCTATATATATTACAAATAATACTGCAATGAGTTGCAGTCGAGCAGTTTATCGATAGAAATAAGTAAAAATAAAAAATCAGCCAAGTGTGAGTCGGACTCATGTACGGAGGATTCCGTACCATTATCTATAAAATATGACAAAAATCACGTTTGTTGTATGGGAGCCCCGCTTAAATATATTTTTTAAGTGAATGTAAAACAAAATATTATGTGAATAATTCAAGCGTCTACCTTTTGCCGTTAATAATACCGAGCAAAATAATCACTTTTGTTGTATGGGAAACCCCCCTGAAATATTTATTTTATTCTATTTTTAGTATTTATTGTCATAGCGACAACAGAAATTCTTCATCTGTGAAATTTTATCTGTCTAGCTGTCACGGATCACGAGATACAACCTGGTGACAAACAGACAGACAGACGGACAGCAGATTCTGAGTAATAAGGTCCCGTTTTCACCTTTTGAATAAGGAACCCTAATAAATAAAGCCTGTATTTAAACAAAAAGAGAAATAATCAATCTAACGATTTTGCAGACGGAGCTTATCTCCGTCTGCAAAATCGTAATTATTTTGAAATTGTTAAATATTCTCAGATATTAATTTAGTAGCTACCAGAACAGATTTACAACATGATATAGTACTTTACTTAACAAGACAAGACTATGTTAACAAGTTTGAACTATAACAGTAAAATTACCTACTTGTGATAAACCTATTCACAAATATTATCATCGTATATACATGTTCAGGTACACGGCAAATGCATTACACATTTGTTAATCGCCAACGTACATGAATTATTCCTACGCGAATGTCGGGTAAATACGTGTATATGTTACGTGTTCGTGCAATATACTAAATTATAACGTAATTTAGTGTATAAATATAGTGTAACGTTGTTAAAATATTAAAGCAAAAAACACGATTACTTGAAACGTTTTATTAAATGACAAAAATTTAACGCATTTTATTAGATTTCCTCAAAATAGTGACATTAAAGTGTTATAATATTTATATATATATCTATTTGGAACGACCTATTTACTAGCTTTCATTTGATACCCATATTGTCATTAAAAATCGACGTCGCTCTTTTCGTTTTCCCTATTTACAGGAGCATATTTTTAATTATAAAGCCCATGCCACTCTGCCATCTGAAACGATTTCAATGATATATCATTTATGTCACAATCTGTCAAGCGGTTTTGGCTGTAGTGCGTGCCAAAGAAATGGACATATATATGTACATACGTTCGAGACACATCACCTTTCTTCTGACGCAGTCGAGTAAAAATATAATGAGGATAATATGGCATATTAATCTTAGACAGTTAAATATGAAACATTGATTTACGTCTTTTTTCTAAAATGATGTGCGTATTAGAATGTAATTATGCTTTACGGTGAAGGAAAACATCGTGAGGAAACTGCACACCTGATAATTCTCTAAAAAAGCCGTCACGGGACGCTTGGCAGATGCGATACATCGTGTTCGTACAAATAATATGCATAAAAAATAAGATTGCGACAAGAACTAAATATAATGAAAAAAATAGATATGACGATTTTTTTACAGAAAATGATTATTATTTATTTGATAAATATTTATTTTCATTCCATACAATAATTCAATATAAATTTCAAGTACATATATATACTGTCTATATGTTGTAGTGTATACGGTGTCGCCACGGCAAGTCTCGCCACGCCAACAATCAGTTCTACCTGCGCCTATAGATGTTTCACATAAAAAAAAGAGTTCACAAAGGTGTGTGAAGTCTACCAATACCAAAAACGCACTTGGACAGCGCGGTGGACTATGGCCTAAAATTCTATCATTCAGAAAGAAGTCTTGTGATGATTTACATATATGGCCGAGAACGTATGGTGATTGTTTTAAAATAACGTAATAAAGTTGTTCTAAAGATACAGTTATACGAGTAATATAAGAATGACTCGTCCAAAACTTGAACAAAAAGTATTCAGTTTCGCTAGTGACGAGGCAAAGAGGCCTAATAACTGAGACAAATACGTGTCACGTACATTACTCATTTCTCCGACACTTAATAACGGCCTGCGAACATGAATCACTCTAACAATAGGCTAGATGTACAGATAGCTATGTGGTAGAACAACTACACTGACTCTACGTAAGGGTTGTCTCCTTTTCAAATACAGCTTCTATTTGCTTATGGTTCTGTTTTCTGTGTCTTAATTTATATATACATTTTAAATATGTACTTCTATTTATATATTTATGAAACCATGAAATTTGAGTAATTAATGATAATGTAAACAATCACCTAGAAAGGTGTTTTAAGATTAAATGTTTCTATTGTTTTGATACTAATTATTGCCCACGACTTGGGGTGAGATAGGTAACTGATTGAGGCTTGTCTCAGTTCTAAAGTACGATTCCCAGGCACCAGTGATATTTCAAACTTAGGTACATATAAAAAATAATAACGGTAGTCACCGTAACCTCTGGACATTTGCTTCACGTCATGTTTCATGGTGCAATGTCTGGAGCGTACCCCAGCGTAAAGTAGCGTGGCTCTAGTGTAAAATGATCAGGGGAGGTAAGGATTAATGGTCAACCAGTGTTGTATGACTTTGCGTTTACTGTTTGATAATAATAGCGAAATATGGCTTAATGTGTCCACTAAAGTATCCAAGCGATAACACCTGAGTGATAATGAGCGAATACTCTGGCTTAGACATTCCTAAAATACACTAGATGCATGAATTTTACCCACACGCTGAAGGTTTTTCTATACAACTGTTTCCAATCTTTTTCATCACTTGACCCGGTATCGACATTTTTTCTCGATCCCTCGACCCTTTAACATACATGAACATTGTAAAAATCAACATTCTAATTAAGACACTCAATTTGTATAAGAGCGTGAAGGTCTCGTGAAGTGACCGGAGTCATAATTAATCTATTGATAAATTTTATTTTTCAAATTAAATATGGTGATGTATTTTACTTAAATTGCTTTGACTTCTTTTAAAAATCAAATACATCTTATTCCATAATAATAAATATAATGGTCATTTTGTCGTCAGCCCTACTACACTACCGCACGCATTTTGTAGGAAACTCACGTGAGTGAGTCGTCAGGCAGCCATTGTTTTAGAATTTTTAGTCTGATGGATTTTTGTGATAAATAAATTATTTATGCTACTTTCATAATCTTCTATAATCATTCTTCTAATGAAAAACTTTTTGTTTGTATTGTCGCAGAAGTTTTATAAAAGAGTCATATTATCAAAAACAAAGCACTAACCTCTTCTGTTGGTTATGACCGTGAATGACCTTATGAGATTTGGACATCACAAATAGTTTACAGCGCTTGTTAGGAAAATGATAAAGAGTTATGTGTTTACATTTTTTAGAATTAAAGAATTGGCATGTTGACTACGTGTTTTTAAAACGGTAATTCCAGCGACATTAATCAACTTTGTTTAGGAAAAAGTCTTAATTAAAACTGACCGTAAATGCACTTTTATTCCGAGGATTAGTTAGAATTCTTAGTGTACTTATGAGTGACGCTACGTTGTGGCGTTAGTTCTCTATAGAGTTTTATTTAATATATGTTTCTAAATCTTATGGTGTTATTGTAAAAAAATCTTAATCGCAAGGCGTCTTTAATTAAATTCTTTGAAAAATCTTTTTAAGCCACGTTACCATATTATATACTGATAAATAATATTCTTATGCATTTTTATGTAATACACTCGTAAAACTCCTTGGAAATATTCATCATATTCTTTAGAAAGTATTCATATCGAAGGGGAGTATTATGTCAAGATGTTCTATTTATGACATTCAATGGGGGACATTGATGAGATGCGTCGCCATAAAGACGCGAGTCATAGGGACTGTGCAGATAACGAGAAAAGTAGATAGAGCGCATATGACTTTGAGATTATTCATAAATGTAATACATAAACAAACTAAATACAAACATAACAAACATAAAACGCTTTTTACACTCATAGCCCCACAGTAGGACTTTCTCGTGTGTCGTGGGCGCCATGGACACACAAAGACGAATACACAAACACCCAGACCCAAAACAGACTAAACTCATTATTCAGATGTCTGTCTGGCCGGGGATCGAACCCGGGACCCACTGCGTGGCAGACCTGTATTGTGACCGCTCCGCCACGCGGGTCGTCAAAATCAAAACTTTTTTCGAGTGTGTTATGGGCGGAAAATGGCCTATATCAGCCCAAACATCGGATGTATATTATGATGTAGGCACCTACTAAGAAAGCATTTTTACCCAACTACGTCAGAAGAAGGATAATGTTTCCGAGCGTATGTACGTAGGTTTGTATGTTTGTTTGTATGAATGTCCATTTCTTTGGCACGCGCTACAAACCAAACGGCTTGATAGATTGTGACGTATGACATATCATTAGAATCGTCTCAGTTTACAGAGTGACATAGGCTATATAATTTTTAAAATGTTGCCTGAAAATAAGAAAAGGGGGGACTTTTTTATTAGCACATAAATTAGTAAAATGTCATTAAGTTTCCATTTGTCAAATAAATAAACTGTGATTCAATTCATATAAATAAAAATGTAATGTAATAAATTATTTGATAATACCTTTCATGCATTTTATCTTTAGGAACTTATGCACAAAGTTACGTACACATACAGGACATATATATGATATAAAAAAAAACAAGAGTATAAAATGAAAGCTAGTGAAAAATCCATTCTAAAAATATATATTTTATAATACTTTTACTTGACCATTTTGACGAAAAACTCATATATAGCGGTAAATTAAATACATACATATATCATTATGAACAAAAAATAGTTTGAAGCAGTAGGTTCTTTTTTGTTTTAATATTTTTAACAATATAACTAGTTTCTATATTACATCCCTAAGGGGTTTAGAAGGGTGTTGAATGTTTTGATTATGTTATGTGGACGCGTATCAAATAGCTGGCAATGGTTACTTTTCAGTGTTCTGTAGCCAAATGGCAAAAATCGGAAACCCTTATAGATTCGTCTGTCTGTCTGTCTATCCGTCCGTCTGTATGTCCGTATGTCACAGCCACTTTATTCGGAAACTATGAAGATTACAGAGTTGAAACTTCGTAGGTAAATGTATTCTGTAAACAGCTTTCCGAATTATGTACAAAAATGAGATCCCCATACATGTAACTGAAACCCAAAAAAAAAAAACATTTTACTTACACGTGTGGGCTGACTATAGAAAGGTCTTTAAGAATGACATTGAGATTTCTAAAACCATTTTTTCTCAAAGTCGAGAGATAAGCCCTTTCAACAACGGTAAAATGTGTTCCCCACATATAACTTTTAAACTAAGAGAGTGAAAAATCTGCATAAAACATATGTTGTAGATGTTAAGGAATAAAATTCAACAAAAATTCAACAAAAATTGGTACGAACAAGATACCGTTGACAGTTGACAGTTAAAACCGAATAACATAACTTTGTAATTCATACAAACACTATGAAAAACAAACATATGTTGTTAGTTGGAAAACTGTTCAACTTTATTTGTTATGATATAACTTTATTAATGATAATGCTACCCTGTGGAACCCTTCGCCTGCGAGTCCGACTCGCACTTGGCCGGTTTTTTATATAACAATAGACACCTTTAATCAGATCAACAAACTCAATTTTCATCGCTAGATTTAAGTACAGAAATAATTTGTACAAAAATAGTCGCGTGTAAACGCTAGTATGTGACGTAATAACTCCTTTGCTCGTATACTTTGTTATTTACCTTAGTATGTGTGTTTATTATACTCTTATCTTCATAAGCCATTCCTCGGTTAGACGAATGTCCCTCTAATGAATGCGAATGTTGGGGGACTATATTCAATCCATGTCGTTTTTCCCTTCATTAAATTGGGCAGTATTTCATTTATAATCCTTTATGACGCTTATAATTTAAATGCTTCGGAGGTTTACACAGAGACTTGTGTGATTGCTTGGTGCTTGAAACGCGGCCGTTCAAGGGTCTGAGGATCGAATCCCGGGCGCGGTCCTTTTTTAAAAAAAAAAGTTATGTTCCTTATCGAGCTAATATCACTTGCCTTAATAGTGACGAAAACATCGTGAATGTTCTCATAGGTATGTGAATGCTTCTAATTCGCACTTGTTAAGGATGGTGGACTGTGGCCTACACATACAAATATATACAGATAAGCTCCAAAAACATTTCCCTCCTTCAGAAGCAGTCGGATAAAAACGATTGCCTTCAGTTTCAGTTTATCTTACGTTTTTCAGTCATGTTTTTGTATTTTGGATATTTTTTGTATTAAAAATGTATTAAATTTTATTAAAATATAATTTTAACTTTAACACGTGGTCCTGGCCGAGAGTCGTGCGCATTTATAAGCACTAGATTAAACATATTGCTTCGTGAAGTGTATTAATTACTCATATTGTTAGTGTATTCACTTTCCTCTTATCTCCGCGGGCCATTCCTCTTTAGTTTATTCGATCTAATTAATGCGAATGAAGGAAATAATTCCATTCGTGGGATCAGATGACAGCGTAACGTTGACAAGAAAAATAAATGTGTGCGATATATGAGAAAATCATGCATCAGCTTTGCATTAACTCAGGTATTATATTTTAATACTGAAACTTTATGTTTTATATTTATAGTAATTACTAATTATTGTTCATATCATTTGTATAAGCATCAACTTTTTTATAATATCAATGAGTATGCAGACCAACTGATGATAAGTGGCCGCTGCCACTGATGGACATCTGTAATCAACCCCAGATTAGATCAGTGTCTTACCTGAGATTGCTCACATATGGGTTGCTTACTACCCTCTTAGAAGTAAGTTGGACTTTTTTTTTATAGTATGGAAGTAGCAAACGAGCATGCAGCCCACCTGATGGTAAGTGGCTACTGCAGCCCATGGACATCTGTAATCAACCCTAGGTTAGATCAAA
>MOOZ01001441.1:36504-57190 GCA_002930495.1 Cecropterus lyciades | reverse complement strand
TAATGCATTATTTGCGAAGTTGTTTTTATAAATATAATATGTATCCTTATCCAAATAAATACATAAATTAGTTTTCTTTGTGTTTTTCTTTGTTTTTTTTTTACTAATACGCGGGTGAAACCGTGGGGCGCAGCTAGTAATTAAATATGTATATTGGAATTCATATGCTAATACAAATAACTAAAACTTAATGGGACATAACTATTACTATGAATAAGTACTATTATGATAATGGACACACTTTTATAAAGGGAACTCAATTATATTTTTATTCTTGCAAATCATGTTAACGGTTCATTGTATTGACCTAAATTCTATTGAGTTACTGTATTAATTTTTTGCCTTTTGTTACCGTCATTAGTACTCTATACCACATCTTTTCAATTGTAGTGATGTGTAAGGTTAAGCCCCTCACTTTTACAACCTATTACCCGAATGTGTTAGAAGAAGGATAATTTTTTTCGAGCGGCTTGACGGATTGACACATTATTATTATCGTCTCAGTGGTATAGTATGGAAGTAGCAAAGGAGGATGCAGCCCACCTGATGGTAAGTGGCTACGGCCGCCCATGGACATCTGTAATCAACCTTAGCTAGATAAAACTTTCACCTAAGGTTAGCCACAGATGCGGTGCCACCCCTGAGGACTAAGATGGTATGCCTCGGAAAAGTATGTCTCCCTTACACCCTTCAGACGAGAACACAACAGCGCATAACACTGCTGTTAATATAGTATAGTAAATAGGTGTGGCAGTGGCGCTTCCGGAGTCGAACCAGAGTTCTTAAATACCGTACTACTACTACTACCGTATATAGNGGGGTACCACCGACACACTTATTTATAACGTGAAGCAGTTTTTAGCGTTTCAGTTGAAAGGTGTTGCTGTTTCTATGAGGCGACCATCTTTGTCTTCGGGAGTAGTAACGTATCTGTAATCGTCCTCTAATAGAACCTCTGTTCTGTACGAAGTTGATGGTAAGTGGCCACCATAGACATCTGTACGTCACTTGGTGTCATTGGCGGCCACTTACCATTAGGTGAAGAGCATTCTCGTTTACTAGTTCAATATAAAAAAGGAATGTAAAACTTTGTCAATTATTAAATTGTAGTACTAGTAACAAAGCCTTTTCGATTACACTTACCCACTCTATCCATTTAACTTACCCTTATTTCCTCAAACTATGTTAACGGAGGAGAACCGTGATTGTCAGAAAATAAGCGTTAACTAAGCGGTGTCCCTTTGATAATGGCGACAGATCCTACAATTCCCCTCCTAATTCTTTAGGGATTACAATGTAACGTACAACTTCCCTTTCAGTATTTGTAAGTACCTTCTTTTTCATTCATTTTGCAGTTTATATAAATGTGTCAGTTGGACGAGTGTAGTTCGACCGGGGAGGTACCACCGCCACACCTTGCGTGAAGCAGTTATTACATTTTGGTGAAAGACTATAGTTCCCAGCTCACTCCACTACTCCACATGGAAGGAGTAACCATGTTAGTACTCTGGAGTAGCATTAGCATTTGCGATCGACTCCTGTTCCTTATGAAGAACCTTTGTTCCCTATGAAGTTGCTTACATATGTCCAGCGACAGGGATAACTTAATACCAGAAAAGTTTAATTTAGTATAGTTAAAACAGTTTACGGGATCTTCAAGAGCACCGCCACTGATGTCATTGACGAGTCCCGCGTGAAGACAGTATCAAAACAGATTTAATTGAATGAAAACAATGACGACCCACGTGGTGGAGCGGTCACGATAACGGTCTGACACGCATTTGGTCCCGGGTTCGATCCCGGGCCAGGCAAACATCTGAATGACGAGCTTAAATTTCTGTTCTGGGTCTAGGTGTTTGTGTATTCGTCTTTATGTGTCCATGGTACCCACGACACAGGAGAAAATTCAAGTGTGGGGCTATGAGTCTAGAAAGCGATAATTAAGCAAGCTTATTATAATACTTGACACAAACAAGCTTTATTAGAATATGCCAATCAATGTGTACCATGTCGTACCGTTTTCACTTAGACTCATTTCCTTTCGTTTACGGCAGCGACCGAGATTGCCGGATGTAGTCGTATATTCACTAGATGAGCTCGTAATAGCTGTTACTTAAACATTGGCTCACACTGACACATGTAGCATCATGTAGTATCAAGCCGCCTACGGAACTACATACATATAATTTGATGAGATTGACAAAGAACTAGTAACATTGTTAAAAATATATAAAAAAAAATCCGACTGCTTAAAGTGATTTTTATTCATAATACCTAATATATATAATTTAACGCTTAATATGAGTTTTCGTCGAAATATTTAGAATGGTCTCTTTACTAGCTTTCATTTGATACCCATATTGTGATAATTACCCCCCCCCTTTCCCCCTATCGGCAGACATAATTTTTAGGGTTCCGTACCTCGAAAGGAAAAAACGGAACCCTTATAGGATCACTTGGTTGTCCGTCCGTCCGTCTGTCAAGACCATTTTTCTCAGGAACGCGTAGAGGTATCATGCTGAAATTTATATTGAATACTCAGGTCTACTGTCTCTTGGAGTTGTGAAAAAATAAAACTTTTAAGCCAACGCAATCACTAAAAGACACTACTGTTTATGCTGCAAATTTTCAAAAATTAAAACCTACAGGGTACTTTCCGTGAACTCATGAACGTATTTTGAAATGTGGTACGAAAAATTGCGAAAACCGTAAATTTTTTGATACATCATATAATAAAAATATTTGTAATAATTTTAAAGTAATAACCCTTTCCTCATGAACGCGTACAAGTATTCAATTGAAATGAATATCAATTACTCAGGTCTATAATGATTTAAGCTATTAAGCTGTAATAAAATCAAACTTCTATGTAAACGCAATCAAAAGAAACAGCAATTTAAGCCGCATATGTTAACTTGCGACTACTCGCAAGGGAATCAAAATCTAAAGGGTTTCATCCAGTCGATCTAGAATCTAGAAATTTGGCATGATACGATGTTTTATAGCAAATATAAAGGAAACAATCTGAAAACTTTAAATTTTTAGTTAGATCACAAATTTTTTATAGTTAATGGTACGGAACCCTTCGTGCGCGACTCCGACTCGCACTTAGCCGACTTTTTAAAATTATATAACCTATGTCACTCTGCTAACTATTATGATTCTAATGATACGTGATATGTCACAATCCGACGAACCGTTTAGGCTGTAGCGCGTGACTAACAAATGAACATACATACATAGGCTCCATAAGCATTACTTTCCTTTTGACGCAGTCGGGTAATATGTCATATCTAAAATGGATCTAGATCTATCGGTTATTGTGCGTGCAATCAATCTGGATAGTGTTAAAACATTTAGCCGAATCCCATGTCATTCGCCTGACGCTGGAAACGCCAGCGGTTTTTTGTAATAAAATGGAAGTAGCACACGAGCATGCAGTCCACCTGATGGTAAGTGGTCACTGCCGCCCGTGGACATCTGTAATCAACCCCAGATAAGGTCAAAATCTCACCTAAGGTTAGCTACTTCTGAGGACTAAGTCGGAACGCCTTGGAGAAGTGGGTCCTCCATAACGTATAATGCTGCTATTATTAGGCAGAAATAGGAATGGCGGTGGTGCAGCGTTGTTTTAATAATAAGTTAAGTAAAATCTGTATATTTTAATAATGACTACAGTAATATAATAATTATTATATAATATCATACCATACTATATAGTAGTACAATAAAATTGTAGTACTATGATTAATTCGTATTGTAGTTTCAAAATCCTAAAGCGCGTTCTACAAGTTTTTCTATTTACTCGTAGATTTGTGTGTGTTAATTAGTTTACTGTTCTAATAAAATCTGACTGTGTAGTCAATTATTCGTTTGTTTAATTACAATACAAACTTTCACAAACCCCTATTTGTGTGGTAGTAAAAAGCTGACGAGGCGTCTGATAAAATTAGGATGAGTTATTGTATCTGGAAAAATAGGTTGCGGTAATTTGTATTCATTTAGTATAACAAAAGTGATAAAGAAAACCTATTAATATACGTACATATATTGTTAACTTACAAAGGAAAGCTAACAATATTTTATCATGACTTTATTCCCGCGGTTCCGCCGCTTGGGTCATGTACCTCAGCAAAAAATATCCTATGTGTTTATCAAGAGCATTAGTTATCTGTGTGCCAAATTTCATACAAATCTAATTAGCAGTTTTTGCGTGATAGAGACATCCTCACAAACTTTGACATTTTAAGTAAGTTAAGTAACTTTAACTAAGATAAGATTAAATCAAGTAAATTCAGTAAATTACACCAAACTTCAGTAGTACGTTGTTCGATTGTAGAGCTTTACAGAGATTGACATCGTTATTTCAATGTATGTCTTTTTATAGTATTATAGATATATATTCCATATTATTACTATATACATACATGTCTCAAAAAGTATTAGACTTTGAGATAAGCTATCTACATCAGATGGAATGAAAAGGTGACTCTATTTTTAATTACCTTACTGAACAAAGAAAGTTATTAGAAATTAACCAATTTAATTTTAGAAATAAAAATCATTAGTGACAATTAAGGGCATAGTCCGTCACATTTAAATCTTCATACACCTTCAAGATCATTACCAAATAAGCAGCGCACGATTGAGACTTAATTATTAATTATTAATTTCCTCAAAGTTACTTGTATAAAAGAGTCTCTGACTAATTTCCTCATACAAAGACCTATATAGTTCTAACACGTTTCTAACACTTTCTATTACTATAAGTCTACCTAAGATGTAAAGCCAACATTGAATTTTAAAAATATTCTACTCTTATAACAAAATCAAAAATGATATTTTAATTTGTCGTACCTATAAACTCGAGGCTTAGTATGGTCGACATCATAAAATTAATAGCGGGTATCGACTTTTTTACTGTTTCCAATGAACTCTTCGGGAACATCTAATACGGTCGGACGCCGAAAAAAAACCAATTGGCTTGACGTACATTTTTTAATTTTCTCGAGGTCCTGAGGATAGGGATAATTTTCCATCCCACTTGCTCCCGTAATTGGCCCTTCGCTTTGCTAATCGGATACCCACTGGCCAGATGTAAGTGACACGTAGCGTTTTTTCTTATATTTTATTGCTCGGTCGGGAGTATTTTTTTCAACCGATCGTCTTTAATATCGTGGCTTTGGAAATGTAGGAAGTTTTATTTCTATACGCTTACTGATACTCCTATTTTGTTATTCTTGTGTTAGAGATGTCGTTAAAATATGTTTCTAAGGTGGCCGAATCTTTTGTGGAACGACTTTAGTGGCACTACCACCACATCTATTTTTGCTATAATAGCAAGGGACACGAGGCATCCTAACTTAGTCTTAAAGGACAGGAACACTCTCTGATCTCGGGACTGACTAAGACTTTTATTTAATAGAGAATAGATTAATAGTTAGTTACAGAAGTCTACTTTCATTAGTGACTTTCATCAAGTGAATTGTATGCGCATTTACCACTTCATTTAAAAAAATATATTCTTAGACAAGTGCAATTAGTAACTAAGTAGAAATTGGCTGTATACAAAATAATCTTACTTCAGTTGGTCTTCGTTATAAATGAATTCGGTTGTGCAAGTGGTCATAAGAAGTATTATTTAGGCAATCAAGTTATCTGAATAATATGACGTAAGTACATAACTACTATTTACTCGACTACGTTAGAAGGAGGGTAATGTTTTCGAGCGTATATGTACGTATGTTATTACAAAGTAAATATGAAATGAAAGCTAGTAAATAGATGATTCCAAAAATATTTATATTTTATGTTACTATTTCCTCGAACTTGTTAAAAGCTTTAGATTAAATATATAAATTATTATAAGCATTATACAGTTTTATATCATATAAAAGCTTGTCGCGAGATTTTTCAGATTAGATTGGTCAAAAAGAAGTCTAAAATGTTTATTATTTTTCTTTTCAGTTCATAACAGCTTGTTTTAAAAAACATTTTGTATTAACGAAAAAATATTGATTACATATAAATGCATTGTCATCAAAACTTAAGGTGTGTTCCAAATTCAGCTCAATCGGACACTGAGAAGTGGTTTAAATTCAGCTTGCAAGAATTGACCTTAACATACTTACATACAAATATTGTAAGTTAAATAAAAGCTTTTAACACATTGAAAATCTAAAAAATAGTGCTTAAAACAATGACATGAAACCGAAAGCAAACATTTTTTTTTGTTTTTTTTAAATATTTTTAACAATTTTATTTATATAAGAAGTCATCTAGGTAATCGCTAGAAATGTTTAGTCTATTTGTCGTGGGTACACAATAAATCTTACTTCTTACTAATATTAATAAGGCAAAAGTTTGTGAGGTATGTTTGTGACTCTTCCATACAAGCATTGGTCAGATTTCGCAGAAATGTGGATTAGCAATGTATTTTTTCGCTACGAGACATGATTCGCAAGGATGAAATCAGTAGGCAAACTAAGCTTACCATACATAGCTTTCAAAAATCGCAAGCTGAAGTAGCAATGGGCCGGCCACATTGCTCAGAGGTCAAGAGAATAAGGTCCTCGAGTGGCGATCAAGTTTAGGCAAAAGGAGCACAGGTCACCCCCGACCAGGTGGACCGAGGACCTGAAGAAGACAGCGGGAAACCGTTTGATTCAGAAGGCACAGGACCGGCTGGAGTGACGCCATTTAAGAGAGGCCTACGTCCAGTAGTGGACTTCAAAAACTGATGGATGAATGGAACAGGTATAAAAAATGTTTTTTTTTTCAAATTTTTTGTGTCTTTGTAATCGCATCAAAGTAAATTACTGAATTTATTTATTGAAGGTTTAAAACAAGGTTAAAGTCCATATCTTAAATTAATTATATTAATTATAATGTCATATATAATAATAATAATATGGTTGTATATTGATATTAGAACTTTCACGATTCGTTTCCGGTGATGCCAACGCTACACTTATTCATAAATATCTTTATTACAACTGGTGTAATATGGGAATCAATTTCATTATAAAAGTTTCTTGAGTCAAAAACGGATACCTAATTAACTAAATATGAAACCAGAGATTAGAACAGACCTTTATTAAAATTAGCTCGTTTGAACAGATCCAACAGTGGAGTTTCGAACTTTGTTTCCGTACAGTGACAACTTTATAAATCAGTGTTTCTCAAAGTGGGCAATATGCCTTGTGGGAGATCTACGAGCGGGCGGTGAAAGATTCAGCAAAAAGCTTTTACGATTCTTGCGCGGATAAAATGAGGGTAACTTTGAAGGAGAAAGCTTTGAAGAAGGTGGTACAACACTTTGTGGTTTGACTCCGGAAGCACCACCGTCACACCTATTTCTACCTAAAACAGTAGTGTTATGCGCTGTTGTGATCTGGTCTGAAGGGTGTAGTAAGGAAGACATACTTTTCCGAGGCATTCCATCTTAGTCCTCAGGGCAACCTTAGGTGAGACTTTGATCTTACCTAGGGTTGATTACAGATGTCTATGGGCGGCAGTAGCCACTTACCATCAGATGGGCTGCATACTCGTTTGCTACTTGTATACTATAAAAAAAGGAGGTAGAATCCTCCGTGGTTCAACTTCGGTGACATTACCACCATACTTGTTTCTATCAAATAGTAACAGAGTTAAGTGCTGCTTCTGTTCTGGTTTGAAGGTTGTGAAAAGAGACATGATTGTCCGAGACAATCCAATTCGGTGCTTTGGGGCAGCAACGTATATTTGGCCGACTTCAGGTGGGACTCTTGAGTTATCCGGGATCGGTTGCAGATGTCCATTGGCGGCAGTGGCTACTTATCACCAGGCGGCAATAATGCATGTTTGGTACTTAAATAAAAAATAAATAAAAAACTTTTTTTCGCCAACAATTCCTCAATAGAGAGTGACAGACTTTAATTTTATTGAAAAATGTATATTTTTTATTCTTCGATGACAGTTCTTCTTTAGGAGTGGTAAAATATGGGCGCTTAAAAATCATGAATCCAAGTGTGGGCGGTGGACGAACTAGGTTTGAGAACCTTTGTATTAGAGCTATGCGTTAAGAGGCTTATCGTTGTTCTGAGGGAGTTTAAGCTCCATAGTAATTCTACATAGGGACGCGGTACTTATTTATGAAGTTTACGTGTCCACACATTCACGGTAATAATTAAAATATTATTAGTTAAATCGGATTTTTAGGGCTCTTTATACAAAGGGTAAAAACGGGAGCCTATTACTAAGACTACGTTGTCCGTCTGATTGTCTATCCACTTGTCTGTCTAAATAAATATTTAAGGGGTGCTCCCATACAACAAACCTAAGTTTTTTGCCGTTTTTATAGAAAAATGGTACCGAACTTTTCGTGCGCTAGTCCAATTCGCACTTGGTCAGTTTTTTCAGCTGAAATGAAAGGTCACTGGTGACTAACGTTCATGCTTGAATAGGACAAAGACCTACATAAGGTTACCCATAAATGCATTGTTACCATTAAGTAGTAAGTTGTACCGGTTCTTATAAGCGTGTATCCATACATATACATCCTTAAAATCACACAGCAGTTCTCAACACTACTGTTTAAAAACTACTGTTTAGGTTAGTGGGATTTTATATTCTATTCATCAGCCATTTGAGTTCCACTGCTAATAAGACGTCTTTTGCGAATATTCACCGGTTAGTGAGTATTGGTGTTTATAGGAAGACGCAGCTGCCCATCTCCAAGATTTAGAAATGAGAGAGTGGCGCTATACAATGCTGACACCATAAGGCGCACCTTTATATTGATGTACCATTTTTTGTGACTGGGGGAAACCGTCTTAAGGTACACCGAAGCCTTGGGAGAGACTCCGGGTTATGTGGGATTTTTACCCACTAAAACCTCCTGGGTGGCCTTCCTCAGCGCTTATAGGGGACTCCGGGATCTCCAATAGAACACACCGGTGCCCCTTAGCACAGCGCTCCTCTCGGGCTCATCTCCTGGGGGACGTGTAACTGTCCCCCTGCACCTTCCAGTATCTGCGACGACATGAGGTCACACATGCCGCCGTCCTTTTCCGGGTTGTTATGTAGTTTATTTTATTTACCGACTGCGTCAAAAAGAGGGTAATATTTTTCGAGCCTAGTATACAAATAATGGAAAAGCCTCCCCTCCATTTGGAGGGACGAATAACTGAATACTTGACGACAACTCATGTAAATTAAATATAACATTATGAACAAAGGTTTTTTGTCTTTATATTTTTAAGAATTTTATTAGTTGAATTGAAGGTTAATCTGTAAGGCATTTTTCCTTTGTTTGTTACTGGTATAGAGTGCATGGTATATAAAAAAATATCATAGAAAAAACGTAGGTAGATACACCACTCATTTAATTATTAGTTGGTTTAAATGGCTTAAACTATTAAAACATAAAAGAATGGACACACGGACAAAAAGAAAGGTTAAGTTTTTTGCCATTTCGCAAAGGAGGTATAAAATGAAGTTAATTAAGACAGCGTAGAATTTTGAAAAATATGCAGTTTAAATTTAATTATCATTTCCAAAAGTGTTTATAAGAGAAATACTGCATTTAAAACAGCATAGTGAATTTAAAATCTCGACGAATTTCATCATACAAACTAATAGGTTTCGTGATAATATTATTTGATAAACCTAAGACAAGATTAATATCTAGTTTATAAATTGTTCTCGCTCTAATAGTTATGGATTTTTGAGTTTAGTTACATAAAGCATAGTCATCGTAACTTTCCAAATTAATTTAATACTGTTGTAATGTTGAAGTACCCTCAGAGTAAATATAGATGGGAATTGATTTTTACTCGACTGCGTCTGAAGGAGTGTAATTTTATTTCAAGCATTTTGTGACATATTTGACAGTTTGTGACATATCATTATTATCGTTTTAGTTTGCAGAATAACATTGGATATATATTAAGCAGTCGGGTTTTTGTTATGATATTTTTAACAATGTTACTTCTTTCCATGACTAATCGTGACTATCAATTCTATCCATCTTAGAAGACTACTGCTAGATATAAACTTCTCCCACAAAGGAGTTTAAAATATCCAAGGAACTGTAACTACTAACGAATGGCTAGTTTAGGGACAAGTACTATTATAAAAAATAAAAGAAATGCCAGTCTGCCACTGATAAATTAAAAAAAAAAACAGTACATGACACATACTACAAATATACAAAAAAAAGACATCAACCTTGAGGAAGATGTCAGGTTTAGCTATCATTACTGACTTGGCTAGAGCAGCTAGGCATGACTAGTTACAAGGTGGTAGAACTCTTTGTGGTTCGACTCCGGAAGCACCACCGCCACGCCTATTTCTGCCTCATAACAGCAGTGTTATGCGCTGTTGTGTTCTGGTCTGAAGGGTGTGGTAAGGTAGACATACTTTTCCGAGGCATTTCATCTTAGTCCTCAGGGGTAGCAACGCATCTGTGGCTAACCTTGGGTGAGACTTTGATCTTACCGAGGGTTGATCACAGATATCTATGGGCGGCAGTAGCCACTTACCAGCAGGTGGGCTGCATGCTTGTTTGCTACATCCAGGCTATAAAGGATAAAATAAAAAGAAGTTTAGGTAACTAGTATAGTTTCGCTGACTTGCACTACATAGCTAGCTTCGATGGCTTTATAAGCTTTATTGCCTTAGCTGACTGGCTTAGTCTGGCCGACTAGGATTCGTTGTGTTACAAAGGAATATTTTTGTACATTTTCATTTTTCATAAAAAATCTAACCTCTATTTACAAACACCTATCAAATTGTTACCAGAACGGGACACTGGAGGCTACAAATCATATTACGTTTATTACGGTTCGTAAAAGCTCCACTAAATCATTTTACCGGTAAAAAGCTTAGCGCTCTCCCTTGATTAATTTAACTCGTGTGTATCATGCGAATTTACTGTTGGTTTTGACTAAATAAAAATAATACTACTTTTTTTAAAATGTAATATATTTTCTAAATACAATCGATAATTCATTGGCCGTTATTTGTATATATATATAACATAAAAAAGTCAGTAAAAGTCTGAATAATTTCGTGCTTTGATCTGTTAAAGATATTATTCAACAGGTTTAAATGTACCACCGCTCTGCTCCAAAGAAAAAAAAATCTTTATTTTTACATTCACGTTGAAGATACTCCAAAAATTTTCGGCCAAATAAAGGTGCGCCGAGCAAACACTACAGAGATTATAATTTTAAAATTCAATACTAAAAATGAAATTGGAATAGGCCGTGCGCTCGTTTGCCAAACTCCTATTACAAAATGAAAACCGTTACCACGAGCCAATATCGTAATCGAATTGCAATTTCAATTCCTTCACATTTCTTTTACATTCCCGCGGGATGGAAACTCTAAATGATTCTGGATCGAGGAGCGCTACCGCTTTCAATTTTAAAGCGTAAAGTTCACGGAAAGTAGTTCTTCGTACTTCGTAAAGTAAGAGTTCCAAGAACAGGCCATGAATCACAAGTTTGGTAACTGTTTTCGTTCGAAAATTTTTGAACATGAAAATTTTCAAAAGCACGCGAAAGTTTCAAAACCGTCTTTATCGGATTTCGTCTTGCAGTAACCTAGTAAATATACAAAATATATTACAATAGAAATAAATACTGAAAATTGAAGAGAGTGAAAGGAAATAGTTATCGCTTAAGAGATCTGTATAAGTTGAAAATAATACTGGAAAATATATATCCTAATCATGTTATAACTTAAAGTAAAGAACTGACATAACATCAGGTATTTTTTACCTGATGTTGTGTCAGTTTTCTACGTTGCTTTTAATTGTATTTGAAAATTACTAATATAAAAAAATGGACAGCATGGTGTACTACGGCGTCCTACAACTACTGTGAAAAATTAATTATCCAAAGGGTTCGTTTACTATGAGGACCAATAGCACCTAGTTGAATGTTTCGATACATCTATAAAAAAAAGAAAACAAAAGTCGAAATATTAACAATTTCCCCAAAATTAAATTCAAGTGAAAGACACGTACATTTTTGATTATTCGAAAAGGTGTACTGTAAAATCAACAATTCTATGATGTGAAAAAATTCTATCAACATTATTTCGTCGTGTAAACATTGAGATGGAAACAAGAGCCGGAGACAAGCCGACAATGACAACCTTCCCTTTTTTGTTTGTACAAGACGAACGTGTTTCCAATGTATGCCTCATTTTATATGATAATTCTCATATGACAATGTCACATAGGATATACATGTGTAAAACATGTCTGCTATAAAAATAATTACGTTGCGGTAACGTGATCTGTCAACACAAGATATATCCAAGTATATATATATATATATAAGATATATTTCATAAAATTATTAAGCAATTAAATATCAAATTCGTATTATTGAAACTTGATAATGAAGTAGCACATTTTTTATTGTAAAAATGATATAAATGATGTGAGAATGAGATGTTAGCATTTGCGTTCCGGTAATAAAGTTTAATTGCTTTCGAAAAACGAAATGAAAATTTGACCAAGTGTGAGTCCAACTCGCTCACCGAATGACATAGCATTAGTGACCCGAATATTGAGTTTCATTTTTTCAAAAAACGAAAAGGAAACTTGGAGTCGAACTTGCTCACCGAGTGGGCAGTGACATCAAATTTAAAACTTTTATTTAAAGTATTAATGTTATTAGAGCGAATTTATTTTTGCTATCATAGAAATAAATACATAGTAAAAAATTAAAATGTGTCCGGAATGGACACAATTTTTTTTAATATTATTTTTTATGTGAACTGTCACATAAAAATAATATTAAAAACGGACAAAATACCGATTATGCAGTTTTAACCCTTCGGATACGGAACAATAATTCATTTTCACATTGAATTTTCATTTCAATAATTCATTTTCACATTTTAGCTATATGAATAAATATTAAAAAAACATCACCCTCCTTCTGACGCAGTCGGGTAAAAATACCCATAAAAACCAGTAAATTCTAAAAAATTGCACCTAAATTGTGATTCTTACTAAGTTAGGTCATTTAGATTAATGCCTATTTATATTTGGTTCTAGACCAATAAAGATGGGGCTGGGAACTAAATCACACGAATAACGAAAACACCATAAATTGGTACAAATACTTGACAACAAAATAATAAGATTGTTTTGTACATAGGGCTGTCAAACGTATTAAAATAAAAAATATACAGTATTGTACTATATTTCAGTCAATTACTATATATTGTATAGATTACATCTTGGGAATTTAAAAGAAAAAATGGTCATCAGAAAAAATAAGAAATACGTTTTTTTGCCTAGCAGAAATAATAAGTGACTAGGCAAAAAGTAAATGTTCCATTTTCCCGAAAGTACTATATTTCGCAAATATTTTTGTAAGACATACTATATATATTACTTTGCAAAACGGTAGCAACCCTATTTGTACCCCTCAGTAGGGTCGAGCTCCTCGTTGCCAGGATTATTATATTACAGGCAAGCGTAAACACAATTTTATGACTGCGACGGGCTTTATACGGGCTCTAGAAACCTAAATATGAATCATTGTGAGTCAGGAAGTGAATTCTGAATATGTCTTGTCTCTGTACTGTTTATAGGTGACATAAACCATATATCTGTTTATGAACAGATGTCACTATACAACTAAGTTATAAACGAATTTAGATTTAGTTGTAGCGGGTGTCAAAGAAATGGACAAACATACATATGCTCGAAAGGGTAATGTTTTTCGAGCGTATGTATGTTTGCCCATTTTATCTCTCCTATTTTTAGCCGAGTAAAAACGAACAGTCAATCATCTTCGCAACTATACCTTAATAAATACACAAAAGCCTGCATAACCTGACTTTTGCATGTTGGTAGAACTAGTATGGTTCGAGCGGTAGGGTAGATAAACAGTTTTTGCGTTTGTATGGAAGTGTGTGAATGCTGGTTTACTTTAGGGTGAGGCGACGACTCTAGTCATTGGGAGTAGCATCTGTAATTTACTGCAGATAAAACCCCTGTTCTATATGAAAATGCTTCAGATGTCCATGGGCTGCAGTGACCACTTGCCTTCACTGGACTGCATACTCGTTTCAATAATTAATAATTTATTAATTATTGTATAAAAAGTTGGTGTAACATTTATTAATGACTAGAATAACCTGACTTATCCGAAAAGTAATAAAATTGCGTGAGTATAGAAAAGAAAGGTGAATACAGGCTGTTTTATTTCAGTATCATCCATCCTTGTCTCAAGATCACGTCACACCCGGATTTAATTGACTTATTCGAAATGCATTAATTAACATAGCACAACTAAATTGTGTAACAAAACATAGTATATGTTTATACATAAGTTTATGGTTATACGATGATTTTGCGCGTAATTATAACGTGGTATTTGTCAACTTATTACTACTATGGCTAGGTATGGGTCTGCTCTCATAGGGAGATGAGTGTAGAGTCCACTGTTTCGGACAAGTGCAGATTAGTCAACTTCACATACCTTTAAGAACTTTCTTTAAAGATTTTTAAGGCTGGAAAATTCCTTGCGATGTTTTCTTTTATCGTTTTAGCAAGTAATTTATGATTAATTTCTAATACGCACATAGTTTTGAATAATCAAAAATGCCTGCTTAGGATTCAAGCCTCAGACTCACGATTGAGATACCAAATTTCAATCACTAAACTACGTGGTCTTAAGGTGAGTTTAGATTATTGTGCTTTTTGTATGACTTTATTACCTTTTTCTCAAAACAATAATTGTTTACTTTTTACGTCCGTACGTCAAAGTACATTGCAAGATATCGCTGAAAATGTAAACGTACGATGTACATTACAGTGCATACGCAAAAGCTTAAACATTGATTGTTTTGAGGAAACGTTATAAAATCGTACTAAGGGCAGACAGAGCAGTTATCAGATCGAAGTAACAAACGCATGCAGTCCACCTGATGGTAAGTGGTTACTACGGTCCATGACAATCTGTAAGCAACTTCATATAGAAAAGGCATTCTATATGAAATCGATCACAAATGTGTTGCTACTCTCGAGGACTAATATGGTCGCCTTATATATAAATGAGCTGGCAACCACACCTTTCCACCGAAAGCCACCACACCTTTCCAAGAACTGCTTCACGCTAGAAATAGGTGTGAAAGTCTATTTTAATCTACACACACTATAATATAAACCAACATAAATGCTACGATATATTCTTGATTAATTTAGGTGGTAAATTCTATTAATCATAATTTCGGTAAGCGGTCGGCCTCGAGCGATTTTCAACGCCTTCGATAATCCATTTAAAGTTCCTACGACGAAGTTCAGGCGCCGACCGGTGCGGGCGACGCCAACTTGCTACATTATAATTTTTAATTCTTTTATATATTAATATAATTAATACAATTTATAAAATCTTATTTCTGTGTTTTAATGGGAAACTATTGGTCTCGGGTCGACGGTGCCTGTCCCGAAAAAGATCTCTGCATCAGGACCATTTGTTCAGTTTAAAAGTGGGATCTGTCAGCTGAAATGAACTATCTATCTTGTATATCATATATATATTTACGATACTTACATTCTGTAAACTCTTGTCGTCACTGTTATATGGAAAAATAAGTGTTAATGTTAGGTGGTAATGATCAGAAATATATTATTCATTTTGCCAGTTTCTACCTGACGCCATCTGATGACTATTGATTGTAACAGATTTTAGGTAAAATGTACTAGAATATCTGCACTTTAAAGTACCTACCCTGTGTGTCCTGTGCTGGGTGGGATGCTTTGGCATATGTAGATATCATAATGTATCTATCTCATAGTCTTTTTATGATAAATTAGATGTTTAGACACAATATTAATAAAATTGCACAGTAATAAGTAGTTTTAAATTAAAGCAGCTACGTACTTTAAAACACAAAAATATAATTACAATTTGCTAGTTGCAATTTCAATAAAGTATCGGAAACAGCTCCATTAATTCCAATCATTGCAACATTACTCGCATATTCTGTGCATGCAATCACAATTCCAAGAAAACGATGAACGCTGTTCTGTATTCATGTCGAGTATAAATATAGATACATTCGTACCTTAGAGTAATAATAAAATATAGAACGAGTCTACTCGGGTATTAACAATAAGCACCGGTTAGAATACCACCACAATGCGCAATATAGGGCTTAACAGCCATATTAATAGACTAGCTGACCCGGCAAACGTTGTTTTGCCATATAAAGCAAAAACGCAGCGCATGCAGCGGAAGCTCTCATTATAAAAACAACTCCCGCTTTTGAAACATTCTTCATTAGTGCTCCACTGCTGTTGGTCTTAGCGTAATTATATATAGCCTATAGCCTTCCTCGATAAATGGACACAGAAATAATTTTTCAAATGGGACCAGTAGTTCCTGAGATTAGCGCGTTCAATCAAACAAACTCTTCAGCTTTATAATATTGGTATAAATATGCTTATTTTTTAACATTTTTGTCAATATTTCGACAAATTTGCGTGGATCGTGCTCACAGCGAAGCTGCAGTAGTGGGGAGTATTCAGGTAGTACCCGTAATGTAATAAAATGGATTAATTTCGCAATAATATTAGTCTCAAATCATATACTAACTAGCGCAGTTTAAGTTCAAATTAAATGAGCTAATAACATTATTTTAATATTATAAGTATAGTAAAATATCTTGTGAAATATATGTAGTTCTAATTTACATTTCACAAGAAAGCTAGTATCAAAGAGCTAAAGCATATCCGCTTACAACTCGTACCAAATGTACATGTGATGGCACTCTACGTTAATTATTACTCCGAGATTCGCATACAACTCGATCGAACTGAGCTCTGAGGTGGGCGCAAAAGCTGATTATGGCACAGAGTCACCTACAAGCTTTTGCTATAAATATGCTATTAATAGAACTGGCTATTTCCAAGAAATTGAAGTTGTTGTTGTATGTTGCATTATTATTTATTGTTTTAAATGTTACACCCAGAATACGCAGTTGGCATTGCATTGCTTTATTGTAGACGAATTATTTTCACATTAGCCTCGGATCTTTTTCAAACTGAAAACTTTTCTACTGTCAATCGATCTTTACAATTATGTGGTGTGTGGTTCACACTGGTGTGGTAGAATATATAGATATAGTTTTGAGAATATTACGAACAGTTCTTAGACATGTAGGATAAATAGGTATTCGTATAGTATTCGTATAGCTGTACTAGATACGAATAAATGCACTAGAAATCTATTATAACACTTAATCAAAAATGGAATATGATCATCAGTTATTCTTTAAAATATATGAAAAATCAACTTCAGCACTGTTTAATTATAATTGACAGAATAATCAAATTTTACAAGTTTAAACAATATATCTTTTTTTTTACTCTTGGAGGCTTACATCCCGGTTTTCGAAATAAAAAGTTTCCTTGAAGAAATTAATTAATGACATATAACTCACCTTCTGAAGTCTCGACTCCAACAGGCGTAGATGACTGGGTTCATGGAAGAGTTAACCCAGCCCAGCCACGTGACCACCGCATTCACAATCTCTTCATGAATTATACACGTCGAACAGATGCCCGACAAAAGGTTCACCACAAAAAATGGTAACCAACACACTATGAACACACCCATCACTATGCCTAAAGTTTTAGCTGCCTTCTTTTCTTTGGCAAATTTAGCTAGTTTGCGTGAAAGTGAAAAGTTTTTCGGCAAATGTTTGTTATGAGCTACGTTCGTGAGACGCGTCGACGAACGTGACAGTCCGTTGTTTTGAAGTGCTGTCAACGGTTCTTGATCAGCATCTTCGGGTGTGCATACACCGTGACAAACGTCCGCTCGCTGACGAACAGTACCACCGCGATGGATACGCAACGTTAGCTCTAACTCACCACTCGGTCTCATCACTTGCTTCGTCCCTATCTTTAATGAACGCGTCTGTATAGTTGCCGCACGATATATACGATAGTACGTGAACACCATCACAAATAACGGCAAATAAAATGATATCGTCGATGAAAATATTAGGTACTCCATGTTTTCCGTAAACGGGCACTTGTAGTCCGGCACTTCTTCCGTACGGACAGCACGCCACCACGCGATTGCAGGAAACGATATAGCACCGGAACATACCCACACGGCTGCTATGAGGAATGCGGCCTTCCGTCCGCTCATTCGCATAGGATATGTGATAGGATCTGTGATGGCCCAGTAACGGTCTAAGGAGATCACGCACAGGTTTAAAATTGAGGCCGTGCTGAATAAAACGTCTAGTGACCGCCATACGTCACACCAATCCACGCCGAAGAACCACGTGTGCTCCAATACTTCATACAAGGCCGAAAATGGCATCACCACGAGACCGACCAGGCAATCAGCTACTGCTAGTGAGGTTACGAAGTAATTTGTCGATGTATGGAGATACCGTTCGCGCACGACTGCCAATATTACGAGCATGTTTCCAAATACAGTAGTCAAGGAAAATAGGAGCAGTAGTGAAACTAAAAGGGCGCGGTCTTGAAGTAGATTGATGTAATCGTTCCAGAGCTCTCCTGATTCGTCGGTGTAGTTGTAACTGGATGTGTTTTCAAATGTACCATTGAATTCGAGGACGGCATTGTAAGCACCTGAGGGCTCTACGGCGTATTCTGGCCCTCTATTTAGTACATCCAGTTGGCCTTTTGCCACCAGTATATCTGGTTCGGTCGCGTTCATATTTTCCTAATAGCTATTTGCTCGTTAGCGCCATGGTGCGTGTTTATGTTTGCCCTGCCTCGCCCGCAGCCATTTGGAGATTACGTTCTTGGCAGGCTTTCTGTTCTCGTATTCCAATCTCGAGTGCATTTTTGGTTAGCATATTCTTTAAACTCCAGACGAAACTGCGCCCTCTGTAACCAAAGAAATAAAAATGTATGAGTTTATTACAAAATAAAGGCAATTTATCAGTCATATATTTCGGACAGCAGTATCAGCTGCTGTATTATAGTTTGAAGGTATGGTAATATATACGAGGGTTTCCAACTAATTGTTCAAGGGTAGTAATGCATCAATGGTTAACCTCAGTTATGACTCTATCTTATTTGGAATTATTTATAGATGTCCATTAGTGGCAGTGACCGTTTGCCAAAAAAAGGCAATATAAAAATATATTACTTTTATAAAATTTAATAAATCAGAAATACTTGGTATCTTGACATGAAAAATCAAAATACTTAAAGTTGTATCTTAAAATTAGGAATACGACAAACGATCTTTATATACCAGACATATTTCAAACATTCAGAAAAATATGCGAAGATTTTATTTTAGAAATACGAGTAGGTTAATTTGGACGCTTGAATGAATACAGAAATCTTGTAAAGAAGATGTTGAAAACTTTAATCGTGGACTTAACTTTAATGGTAGATAGTCAAAGGTATTTAAACTTTTAGATGTGTTTTATGTAGTTTCAGGTATATTCATCATCTACATCATTTCATACAATTCCAGCAACATTTAATACAATTACTTACTAGAGTCCGTTTTTTGCTGGTATTGATATTGGTTACATGTATAACATGAAGGTAAACGTATCTTCTCCACATTATTAAGGGATTTTCTCAACAATAGTCATAAATTCTCTTTAATGTAGGTGCTATCAAGGACCAAAACAGTAATCAAAATTATTTTAATACACGGTTTGACCGGGCCAAAGGCAGATTATGCCGAAAAAATAAACCTTTTCCAACAATGAAGATGTTGTTATTTAAATTTTCGTGTATTTAAGTCCCCATTTCGAAAATTTTGCCCCTTTGACGATAATGATTTAGATTTTGTGGCGCCTCTTAACTTCATATAGGGAAACTTTAGCGAATGTAGTTCTTTACTACGTCGCCTTTGACTTTTTCTAATATTGAAGTAGAACGAGCATGCAGTCCACTTGATGGTAAGTGGCCACTGCCACCCATGGACATCTGTATTAAACCCTAGATTAGATCAGAGATTACCTGAGGTTGACCATAAATGCGTTGCTACTCCTGAAGACTAAGTTGGAACGCATCGGATAATTATGTCGTCATTACCACAGCTTTCAGACCAAAACACAGCGGCGCTTAACACTGCTGTTATAAGTCAGACATCGGTGTGGCGGTGGAGTCATAAAAGTCGAACCATAAAGAACCTTTTGTGTTTCCACTGGATCGATGGTGATAAAACCACCACCATGATATCTGTCCCACTATTGGGTGTAGCTCTCCTCTCAGATTAAGAATGTGCGAAATCGTAGATTGGTAGTTCGTCTTTACACCTACAAAGCGAACCGAAGCGAATACCTTGCCACGTGTATCAAAAACGATAGTCCCGTTGAAAACGCTCCGTATATTTATTATGTATATTCGCAGCAGGGCGCGCGCCGTCATGTGGACACGCCGGTTACGGCCCACGGAGCACAATTCGTTTGATCTCGCCGCTCGCTAATCACTATTTATATCCCCAAGGACGTCCATACCGCGTCATATTGGGCAGGTATTGTTTCTTGTTTAAGTTCATATCTGGTGACCTGCGTGGTTAGGTTGAGACTATTTGAGACGCATAAGGCTCTGTATTTTATTAGTAACGTATAATTAGTACTTTTTTAATATTTTAATATTAGTATTTAATATTTAAAATAATTATAATTTATAATTTTTTAATCTATACTAATATTATAA
>MOOZ01001440.1:56260-84412 GCA_002930495.1 Cecropterus lyciades | reverse complement strand
TTGTAAGGTGTTACATAGGATTAATGATTAATATGACCAGCTTATGACTTTTCCTTTGACTTTTAAATCAAAAGACGACCCACATGATAGAGCGGTCTGACACGCAGAGGGCTCCAGGATCGATCCCCGGCCAGACAGGTATCTGAATGACGAAATTGGATTTCTGTTTTAGTTCTGAGTATTTATATATTTGTATATCCGTGTCATCCATAACACAAAAAAATATGTAGAATGGAATGGAATAAATACGGAAAGCGTTACTAAACGTAGAATAACGTAAAAAACTGAATTTAAATAAAACTCTTTAAAGGCACATTTGTTGATTCTGTTCTCATGATAAAATCAAAAAATCTACCATAACTGAACCAAAGAGATCAAATATAAAGGACATGTCATTGTTATGAACTAACCTCTACAAAACAAATAGCTATATAAATATAACTTCATCAATCAACTAATTTCACAGACCAAATAATGCCGTAGACAACAAACATCATTTGATAAGCACACCACGGAATGCCATAGATTATACATAATTTCGCTTACTTCTTTTATTAACAGACAGATATTTCGCAATTTACTTATATAAAATATCTAGCTTTCTCATATATAAAGCTTTCTCACAAAGAAATAACAATTCAAATCGGTTTAATTTCAATGATCTAGAATTAGTTTGAATTTCCATAATTAATCATGTTCTCTGACTCTGAAATAATTGACCCGGTTACAAATATGGTGATGTCAATCTAACGAAATAACATTGAGAAACGCCTCTGCCTCTTCGGGATGATGGACTTTAACGTGATGTTTCAGGCTACAATTCTGTACAAACGTTCGCCCACATATAGTACATATAAATCTCCGATCATTCTCATGTATCCTCATATGTTCTCTTAGCGTGTACTTCCGCGCGTATCCTTTCTTGCAAACGTTGCACTGGAACTTCCTCTCCCCGCCGTGCTTCACCATATGGTCCTTCAACTCAGACTTCGAGTAGAATTGCCAGTCACAAATATCGCAGGCGTGTCGTTTCATCTTTAAATGCACTGTTCGCACATGAACACCGAGTTTACCGCTCAACGTAAATACCTTTGGACACATCGTGCATTTAAATTCCTTGAGCTTCATCCCGTGGACAGCTGATATGTGCTTGTTTCGTTGAAAATAGTTCCTGAACGTCTCCGGACATTGCGGGCACCTGTGCCTCTTTACTTGCATGTGTACTGTCGCGTGGTGCTCCTTCTTGGAATTTGCTGACCGGAACACCTTTTCACAGCTTTCGCAAGGAAACGAGCCAGTTTCGTGTGAAAACGCGTGCGTTCTCAGTCTGTCCGGAGTGATAAAACCAGATCCACATTGCTCGCAAATGAAATTTTGGAAATGGATATTCATGTGCTGATTTAGAGTCTTAAACTCATCGTACTGCAATTCACAAAGCGCGCATTTGTACTCGTCTTTAGTGATTTTAAAAGGCAGTACTCCGTCGTTCATTTTAAGGTCTATGTTCTTCCGATGTGCCGATTGTAGATGAACCTTGAGATTGTAGAAACTATCTATATTTTCATCACATAACTTACAACCAACATCTGTTATATCAACTTTGACAAGTTCATGTTTCTTCAGCTTAGATAGGACATACTTTATCTCCATCGTTGACCTCGAAGGATGCTCGATGGTATTATGCTGTCTTAACAACGTGGGATCTGTGAACTGCGCCTCACAATAGTAACAGAGATAGAGATTCTTCATCCATCTAAAAGGGCATATCTTCGTAAACTCCAGCAAAATCGTTGCATTTCTCTTTCTAGCCTTAATGACGTCTAAATCGTATAGTTTTCTGGCATTTTCCAATCTCGTCGTATTTCCATCTACGCCTGATACCGGAGTCTCACCTATAAAGGAGAAAACACGCGCATGAGGCTTAGGATCGTTATGGCATGCATTGTAGTTATTGAAAACTGTGACAAATGTATAGACTTCCAGCATTTCTGCTATTCTTTTTAGCTCTTCTCTAGCACGTGTTTTCTCTTAGGATAGGCGGTATAAGAGCTTTAGGTACAATGTATAAAATAATTTTGTTTCACTTGAAAGAGGGATTTTGAGAAAATTCTATAAATAAATAGATGATTGAATAAAATATATTGTTGGATTAAAGTTGATTCTGTATATTTTGGAATACATAAGTTGAACATCAAAAATATTAACTTATTTTCATATTTTACTACACTAACGAATACGAATTTGCAATTTCTCATTATGACTATTTTATTCTCACCGTATATTATATTAAATATCGGATAATTTTACACAAATATATTTGATGAACCCCGATAGTAAATCACCGGTAGAACTAATCACAACTAATTGTCAGCTTGCATACTATCTTTTCAATTTGTATATCCTTAAAACTATATATATATATAACTAACTGGTACTCACGATAATTATGACCGCATATCGTGAGTACCCGTTACATATAGAAATGTATCAATTCCGCGACAATACTAATATTAAATAAATGTAAATCCTTAATAAAAATAAAATTATAGCGCCAATACGATAGATTACCAAGTATCTATAACAATATTGACGACCCACGAACACGAACACATGCAAGACGAATATACAAACACCCAAACCTAGAACAGAATCTCAACTTGACCGACGACCCGCGTAGCGGAGCGGTCACCATACCGGTCTGACACGCAGTGGGTCCCGAGTAAGATTCCCAGCCAGACAGACATATGAATGATGAGTTTAGATTTCTGTTCTGGGTCTGGGTGTTTGTGTATTCGTCTTTGTGTATCCATGGCACCCACGACGTGTAGGAAGCGTTTATCCGTAAAATTAGATATACAAATATCGAGTAAAATTAAAGAACCAATAAATAACAGTGAAATAATCTACGATAGTGAATGAACTTTGATTTCCGACTGCCACATTAAACTTATCCATAAATGAATCAAAGTGAAGGTCAAATCCTAATTAAAACGTGCATATCTTTTATTTTATCAACACTTATTAAAAAAAAACAGTTATCGTAGGACGTATCGTTATATGCATTTCTTACACTATTACTAATCTTTATATTTACCAAAATACCCGTTTTATAAACTGTCTTAATGTGTCTGCATGTTCTAACTTTAACCCTCTCACCATTGAACGTCTATAATTTAGTCAAAAATTAATTCTAGTCCAGCGATTCCCAAAATGGCCGATAACGTCCCTTTATTAATTTTAAAGATAGATAGAATTAATTTTGAAAAAAAAGGGACGTTATCGGCCATTTTGGGATGATATCAACCCCTTTATGAACTAACCAAACAACCGCAAAGTTTTTTTAAATTAATAAGTATTTTGTTCTAATAGGGAACAAACTATAGATAGGCTTAAATTTTAAATTAAGTTCAAATTGATTTGGCTATTTGGGCTATCATTTACTTTTTTTGGAAAAAGGGGTTTCTTGCCCAAAATAGTTTGGGTATATATAAAATAGTTTGGTAATCTGTATCTCCAATGATATCAAAAAGACGCATAAGAATTTTAAAATTATATGTAGGAAAACAAACCCAAATTCTATAACCGGTGTGAGTAGGTCTAGAACATGTCCGTCTTCATTTGCATGGGATGATGTACCCTGACATGTTGTTTGAGACTACACTTTTGGATGAACGTCTGTCCACAGACAGGACACACAAATCTCCTATCATTATTATGTATCTTCATGTGTTCCCTCAGAGTCTTCAACCTCGCGTAGGATTTCTTGCAAACGTCGCACTGGTAAATCCTCGCGCCAACATGCTTTATTGTATGCTCTTGTAGTTCATAGTTCGTAAAGAACTTCATACCACACTCAGTACAAGCATGGTTCCTTTCCTGCAAATGTCTTGAGCGTATATGCGCTGTACGACGGCTGCAGAGATCGAACACTTTCGGACAAGATGGGCAAGGAAAAGTCGCGGTTTTCTCCCCATGGACCGTATTCAGATGTTTCATCCTGAATTTGTAAGTAACAAACTTCTCGTCGCAAATAGGACATTTGTAGCGTTTGTTCGACCGGTGGACTTTCGCGATGTGGGCGTACAACGACGAATACGTCGGTAGCGTCTCGCCGCACTGCTTGCACGGAAAATCGCCACGTTCGTGAGTTCGCGTGTGGTTCAGCATTCTCTGCAACGTCGCGAAGCGTTTCCCACAAATCTCGCAGATAAAATGCTCGTAATGGTCGTTCATGTGCTTGTGGAGACTCAGGAACATTTCATACCGTTTTCCACATATTTGACAGCAATGTTCATCTCGACTCAGCTTGTAAGGCAAGATGCTATCGCCGTGCGAAAAGTCTATAGATTTACCGTGATCCTTCAAATGTAGTTTAAGCGTGTTGTAGTTGTCTATCCGAAAACCGCAGAGTTTACAAATCGTCATCGCGAAGTCCATTTTCAACGGCTCATATTTTCGAGGTTTGAAAGTCACATCTGCGTGATGCTGTTGTGTGTGTTCCCTCATTTTGTCCGGCTCCAGAAAAGTGTTCTTGCAAAAGAAGCATAAGTATGCACCTTTCCTGTACTTGAAGGGGTAAGCGGTGCAAGAACTCATGATTATTTTGATGTTTTTCCTGTACGCGGCTCGTCTGTCATTTCCTTCGCTCGTTCTATGCCTCACCTCTTCTTTCTTAGTCAATTCCAGCTCTGCTGTAGTTATCAGCGCTGACAATTTATTATCCTCACTTTCCACCTTCTTTATTTCAACTTCTGCGGTTTTTCTTCCTAAAAATAGAAAAACAGGCACTATAGGGTCTTCTTTAAACCTAATTTCTTTATCATATCAGGGCTTATTAAGATTACCTATGCATACTGATACACTCACCTAACTTGTAGTTTTGCAGGGAAAATAATTGAGAAAAAAATACATGAGCCTTTTCTTAACATTTATTCAAATACACGTCAACGATAACTAGACAACTTTATTTTCTTCAAGGGTTCTGCGTTAGGATGGTGAGTCTTCATATGGCTTTGTAGACTACATTTCTGGACATACGCATTATTGCAATATTCACACACAAATCGCTTATCATTATTATGTATTCGCATGTGTTCTTTCAACGTTTTCACCCTTGCGTATGCTTTCTTGCACACTTCACACTGAAACTTCCTCTCCCCCACATGTTTCACCATATGACTCCGTAACTGAGCAGCAGTTACAAACTTGTAAGGACAAAACTCGCAGAGAAACGCCTTATGTTTAATATGTACCTGCTTTATATGCTTGGTCCTTTGATTGCACATAGCGAAAACTGCTGAACACAAATGGCATGGATACTCAATTTTCTTTCCGTGGGACTCCGTCAAATGTCTCCCCCTATCGGAGTAACTTTTAAACGACTCCTGGCAATATGGACATCTATATCTAAACTCAGGGCCGTGCATAAGAATAAAATGGTTGTTCCTTAGAGCTCTAGTTTGAAAAACCTGATCACATTTGGTACATTTGTACTGATCAACCAACTCGTGAATGACTTGGTGAGCTTTGAGTCTATGCGCAGCAACAAACGCTTTCCCACAGTGACAGCAAATGTTATTAGGATAGTGCTGGTTCATGTGTGTGTTCAACTTCGTGAATAGTTCAAACGTTTCGTCACAATGCGTGCACTTCATCTCCTTATTGCTTAAATAAAACGGAGTTACACCAATACCCTGATCCTTTATGATGGGTTTAGCGTGTTCTGATATCAAATGGTCTTTAAGATCATCTAAACTTTTCACGGACAAAAGACATATCTCACATCGCAAGTCAGAGATTTCAATTTTGATGTTATCGTACGGCCTGGCTAGTCTCATCGCTTCTATTTTGTTCGGATGCTCAGTCGAGTGGTCCTTAACACCGGCAAAGTCTCCGAAGGACTGAGAACAGAAAGCGCAGGTGTAAGTCCCCCGTTTCCACCTAAAGGGGAGAGCGTTCGAAAACTCTAATATAACAGCCGCGTTATCTCTCTGATCGTTATACTTGCGTCTCCGTTTCCACTTAGGGTTTTGAACTCGTCCTACGAACAAAAGAAAAGTCACTATCAAATTGACTGCGTTTAACTTAAGCAATAGTCAATACTGAAGGAAGACCCAAAATTACCTGTGAGGGCGTTAATGATAACAATGAGTTGGACCAACGAGAGGGGTCAGACGACAATAGGAGCAACCAAATTTCATTCATAAGGTAAATTATTTGCAACTGAGTTAATCACGGTTAATGAATGAGTCCTTGGGTAACTTATTAATCTTAGTTTTATTGCAAATGATGGTTACACGATAGTAATAATGAGACCTACGAGTAGGTACTGTAAATTTTGATGATGTCAAAGGTAATCAACTTTTATCATGTTTAGTTGTAGTTTAATTAATGAGTGTTAATATTATTGTTATAAATAAAACAGTCAACATTAGATTATCTACATTTTTTTGTACGTAGACGTTCAACATAAATATAATATAAATTATCATAGTAATAAACAGACTAAGGGCTAATCACCTACGTGACTATCGCTTGAGCTACCAGTCAATTTAGCGCTTTAATTACCGGTTAAAGCGACTATGAAGCCTCTAAACAGTTACTCGTCGAGAAATTAGTAGTTGACGCATCTACAAAGACGCGTAGACGACAGACCGTTAACAGATTTTAAAATAAAATCAAACAATTATCGTTCATTGTCGTTCAATCAACGATTTCGACACCGAAGCGGTAACGGTTCAAGCAACTATTCAGTAGCTTAGGCGAAAAGATTGCCTACACTAAGTTATAGTGACCAGTGGGCTGTCAGTCTAATAACGGAAGTGTTATGCGCTGCTGTGTTCTGGTCTGAAGGGTGTGGTAAGGGAGATATACTTTTCCGAGGCATTCCATCTTAGTCCTCAGGGGTAGCAACACATCTGTGGTTAACCTTAGATGAGACTTTGATCTTATCTAGGCTTGATTACAGATATCCATGGGCGGCAGTAGCCACTTACCATCAGGTGGGATGCATGCTCATTTGCTACTTCCATACTATAAAAAATAAAAGTCTAATTGATATTGTAAATATTATGTAATGTAACACTTATGGCCTAAACTTATTTAAATACAATCATAATTTAGTCTCCATAATTAAAGACAATAGCGAAAACTAAACAATTTCAACATTATTTTTCAACTTACAGTTTCATATCTTCCTAGAATAGCCGCACTATTTTTCTGTTAGTGTTTCAAGAAGCTAATAGCTGCATATTTCTATACGGATAAACCAGCCTTATATGAAGGTACTAAAATTCTAGTTGCTGATGGGTATATAAATTATTATAATTCATATTTTACACTAAATGTAGCTCGCGGTTTCTTTAAATTGTTAATTCTTTAAATAACTTTAAGTTTAATATTATAGATAGTTTTTAATGAAACCATGATTAAATGTCATATCTAGATACCGACAATACTAATAAACATATACTCATTATTTCATTTATTTAAATTAAAGTCAGTAATTTGGCTTTGATGTAATTTCAAATATACAGACGAAGAAATTTCTATTATTACTTTCCTTGAGCCCTCCAAACTTTTTTTTTACAAATATATGCAATGCACGTGGGAAACTTATATTATATACGTATTCAGATCTTATTCATTAACGTCGTATCCAACTAAATTTTTGACAACACAAAATCACTGGGGTTTTGCCAATTTCTCAGCACTTTGCTTCTTGTGCACTATCCTCATGTGCGAGTATCTGGAGGTCCCGCTTCCAAACACGGAAGGGCACAAGCTGCAACGATACTCCGACTTCTGACCGTGAACCACAGCGAGATGCTTCAACCTCGCGTGGCACGAATCAAACGTGGTGTCACATATAGGACAGCGATACCTCTTCTTGGGACCGTGGACTAGCGCTAGATGCCGGTTCTTCAGCACCCGATTCTTGAAAACCATCTCGCATTTCGGACACGGAAACTGACCTATTTCATGGCACTTCTGGTGAGACCTAAGCTTGTGTTTCCCGGAATAACTCTTTCCGCATGTATGGCAGATAAAACTTTGATAATGCACATTCATGTGTATGAATAAACTCATGAAACCTTCGAAATGTGTCCCACAGTGGACGCAGCTAAATATCTTCCCGGTCAGCACAAAGGGGACGATACCATCACTGTACTCCTGATCGGGGCTCTTCGAATGCTTCTCCTGCAAATGCTTCTTAAGTTCTATCAAATTCTCCACTGTTTGTTGGCAGATGGAGCAGAACAGATCAGTAATATCAACTTTCAATGGAAAAGAGTTACGGACTTCGGGATTTTCAAAAATCTCCATTTTTTTATGAGTCGCCGAGTGGAGTCGGATCTCGTTCACATTCGGATATATTTGTGGACAGTACGCGCACATAAACTTCCCCCGCATCCATCTAAATGCCACCGCATTAGAATGCTCCAGAATGAAGGCAGCATTCGCCTTCTCACCCATCACTTTCCGTTTCTTAGTCCATTTTATTTGAACTGTATTTTTTTCTGATGTTTTGCGCGCCACTCGTCCTAAAAATAAAACAGAATTGTCACTCCTTAAGCAGTTTCATTCGTAGTCTCTTGATGGGTGTGTTCGAGGTGTTTTTTTAACTTCGATTTAGTGATGAAGGAGCAAGGACAGTTTGGACATTCGTATCTTATCCCCACCGAATATGTTACACGGTCACGTTTGAACTTTCCATCGAAATCATGATTAAGACTCACATTAAGTGCCGTATGTTCGTTAACCAAATGCTTAATTCTTGCGTAGTAAGTTGTGAACAGTTCCGGACAGTGTGGACACGCGTACCGAACACCTTTGCGGTGCACCCTCACATTATGACTATTTCGAGCACCTCTAGTATCGAAAACTTCACCGCACGAACACGGGAATTGACCGGTTTCGTGGGATTGCACGTGAATCCTAAACCGAGATATAGACACGAATACTTTCCCGCATGCGTCGCAAATATAGTTCTGATAATGAGTATTCATGTGTGCATTAATATTCGCGAAGCTGAGGAAATACATCATACATTTCTGACAGTGATACCCGTTCAATTCTAACTTGAAAGGAAGAACGCCATCGCTGTAATCTTCTTCGAAGATCTTATTATGGACCGTAGTCAAATGATCCTTTAAACAATCTAAGTTGTCGATCTTATAGCCACAAAGCCTACAATTCCAATCGCTCACATCAATCTTTACCATATTATTTTCCCTTAGCTTTGAGAACACACGTTTTGTCGGTGACTCGGATAGATGATTCGACACGTGCTCACGCAAATGGCTCGGCTCGACAAACTTAGCGTCACAGTAGGAGCAGTAGAAGGAATTCCGGTACCAACGGAAGGCCCAAGCGGTGGAACATTCCAGAATAGTCATTGCGTTTCTACGCATCATTGTTTTCTCAATTCTTTTCTCAGACTCCTCTGGTTTCCAGTTGGCGTTGTTAGCTCGTCTACGCCGTCGCATCTGACGTGCGCTTACGATCTCCTTCAACTTCCTACCCGGACAAACTCTTGTTACAACGTCCGTATCGTTCGCACTAGTCGAACCTAAAAAGAAAAAGACTACGTTACTCACGAATTAATACCCGAAGAATCATGCAGTTCAAGCAACGCTAAGTTCAGAATTCGATTGACGCAATCGTGAGTAACCGTTTCAATTTAACTCATAAGAATCATATATAAGTTGATATAAGGAGACGAGATTTCATTATACTGGTCACAGCTTATAATTCTTATAATACACCTCTTGTGAAGAAGAAATAAGAAGGTCTGACTGAACACAACAATAAGATTCCATAGTATGTATTGATCTAAAATTAAATTAATATCTTCACAAGTTACTTCAATGTGAATGTTAACTTTTGCCTAGTTATAATTAATTAACTCTATTAATATAGATTTTTGATCGTAACTTTATTTGGATCTACTTCAACCTCCAAAAATAATCAAAGTCAGCGATGAAACATGAAAAACATAGTGTCGACAAAACTAATAAAGCCGGAATCCACAAAAAAACCCGCCTACTACCACGATTCAGAGACAATGATTAAAAACGATATGAAACTAAGAAATTTAGTTTATTCAAAAAGGCCCATACATACAAAAAAATGTCAAAATCCCAATAGCTTATCAGGAAGGTCAACGAGATTGTTCAACTCTGAATGATTAGTTCTCATGTGCGCCAACAATCTCGTTTTCTGCTTAAATGGTAAGCCACACCACTTGCAATTGAGGTCTCCGTGTGTTTTCAAATGGCTTCTCAACGCTTTACTTCTTGGAAACGTTTTCTCACAGAGCGTGCAAGAATAATTCCTCTCGCCCGTATGTTTGACCATGTGCCTCTTTAACTCATAAGCTGCTTTGAACTGCCAGTTGCAGTAATGACAAGAGAAGTTTCGTTGCTGAGGAAAATGAACTGTACGGACATGTATCGCGCGTTTTCCACTTGTCTTGAAGGTGTGTTCACAGTGCGTGCAACTATAAGAAACCTCCTTCTCCCTGTGAGCTTCGTTGAGATGGTTCATTCTCTCGTAATATCCCGTGAATCTCATGTTACACTGCGGGCATTCGTATCGAGGTCCCTTCGCATGTGCGTGCGCTTTATGATAATCCCTTGCTGCGCGCATAGTGAAGTTCTTCCCACACTTATCACATGGAAATGACCCGGTTATATGGACTTCGGAATGCTTCCTCAACCTCGGCGCAGTCATATACCCCTTTCCGCACGTTGCGCATATATAATGTTGGTAATGGAAGTTCATATGCTCATAGAGCTTCAGGAAATTGTTGAACTTTTCTTGACAGATCACGCAGCGCCACATTTCCTTATCCAACGCGAACGGCAAGACACCGTCTGGATGCGACGTGTCAAAGTCGTAGCCGTGTTCGATCACATGCTGACCCATTTGGCTGACAGTGGAAAAAGGCAAAGCGCAAAGTCTGCAAATGGTTTCGGTGGTATCAACATTGATGAGCGTCATTTCTTTGAACTTGCTGTAGATGTCTTTGACGCTGTGTTGCGTGGAGCAGATTCTGACGTGGTCTCTCAAGTCCGAACACTCTGTAAAGTTATCCTCGCAGTAGGCACATTTGAATCTGTTTCTTTTCCATCTGAAAGGACAGAGGGACCAACACTCTAAGATGGCACTAGCATTTTTCTTTGTGATGAATCTAGCTTCAGCCCTCGCGCTTCTCTGATACGGCCGCTTCTCTGTTTTATGAGACTCTCCGAAAACAATATCTTCAATATCAGTTTTTATCACAGTTTCTGGCTCGTTTTGCTTGCGGGCTCCTAAAAATAGAAAATTTGAGTGTCAGTCCTTAGTTTCGCCTTTTATCCGCTAACCCAGGACTGGACCATTGTTCATATCACAACTGATATGGTGGTTTTCCATTCCTTTTTCGATCAGTCTTATTTCAGTAACGAGAAAGAAAGAATAATTGGCATCGTGCGAGTCGACCTCCCACAAGGAGGGTTCCGCTCCATCAAAATTATCATTTTTATTTTCTATTTTTAGCATTTAATAGCAGCTTAAGAAGTATATCTACTCATTATCTCATTACGTAGTATCTATTCAATAGAAATATTTATACTTTTTTTTATATATTACAAGTCTACTATTTTTTCTATTCAATTAGATATTGTTCATAGTAATATACGTACATTTTAATGTCAAGTATTTATCTATACGGTAAAAAAAGAGCATACGGACAGGCTACAGATTTTCTCCGTATTTCGTTGGAAGACAGAACAAATTATAGTAATTCTAACATTTTACTTGCTTTTGCTTGGAATCTTTTGCATCTTTTGTATGAATATACTAGATACATTTAATTTGACTGGTTATATTAAAAACTGACTGCATTCTGGGCTAAATTATTATTTAATTGATCACTACCATAATGTACACCGTCACGACACCAACAAGATGTTAGAATCTACACAGTAGATAGTTTAATACATACATAAAAGAATCGTTGTATACTTTCCTTTAAGTAAAAAGTTTGAATGTGTGTGTAGATGTGTATGAAGTTGTAATTTTTTTATTGTCTGACACCATCTGAATAAATCAAATATGGCGGACGCCTTAAGATGGCGGACAGCTCCAGATGGCGGACAACGCAAGACGGCGGACCTATTGTATTAATGTACATAATATTGGCAACAAATATAAGTGTTATCTGATAAAGTAACGAAAACTAAACAAAGGTACTAAAAGCTTTCTTATGAAACCTTTTTTTTTAAATATAAATTTATTTTTATTGCACTCATATCATTTTACGAATATGTAGAATAATAACTTCTTAATAATATGTTTAGACAACACAAGTCACGTGTAGTTCCTTATGGTATAAACAAAAGTCAGGTTAGCGGTTTAAACTTATTTAATACTCGTACATACATAATAAGCGTATAATAACTGAGAAATGGCTCAAATAATACTACATGTAAAGATTTACATCTACGTATATTTTTTACATAATTGAAGTAGCGAATGGGCATGCAGTCCATCTGATAGTAAGTGATCACTGCCGTCTGTAAGTAACTTCATATGGACCAGGGTTTCTATCTGAAGTCGATCACAGATGCCTTACTACGCCCGAGGACTGAGACGGTCACCTAAAATGAAAGTGGGCCGACAATATTTTATCGTCACAGAGAACTGATATGCGTTATGTTAGTTAGTTAGTTAGGGTGTGTGACTCCACCCGATCAATTTTATAACAAGGATGTGGGCATGGCATGTGTAAATATAAAATTATAAAATACATCACTACGTTCTAGTACTCCAGTATACTAAAATTTTACTCCGCACTACTTATTTACACATTCTACGTCATTTGACTTTTAAGAGTTTTACTTGATTTTTAAAAATATTTTACCAGATTCTCGCAGCTACGCCCGTTATCACGTTTACCAGGATGATGAGTATCCCATGTATACTAAACGTGATAAACTCATGATAAGGGTGTAATAGTGATGCGACTCGAATAGAATTTTGTTACTCTAGCAATCTTACTACCTCACTCGAGTTATACTCGAGTTTTCGAGTCACTCGAGTAAAATCTCACTCGAGTGCAACTCGAGTGAGATTTTATGCATTGCATTTGAGTAAGATTTCTCTTAGCATTTCTAAACAAACTTCTTTATTAAAATAGTATTATTGTCATGTCACTTAAAAATAAACTTCTATGTATAAAATAAATTTGAACAATAAAAAATATTAGTGAAGTAATTATTTAAGTCAATTAATAAAAATAATTTCGTCAACTTTTTTATAATTAGTCTTTTTCTTTGGTTGCGATTTAATGCTGCAGTAGTGAAGTGACTCCTAGTGGCAACAGACAGAATTAAGTCGATGTGCCGAGTTGACTAGGTAACTCGAGTGCATAGAGACTCGAGTAATGACATGGCTCGAGTCGCATCTCTATTAAGGACGCAAATTGTTGTGCTCTCTGTCGCGTTAAGACAAACGGGGACCCAGTAACGCACGACTGCATAACACACACGCAAGTCATTTAAATATTTTACCGGACGAGATTTAACAAATGTTTTTTCACCATTTCACATATTTTTATAAGTCGGTAGTATTTTATGGAATACTCAGATAATATAACATTTATAAAATTCTTATTTATGCGTATCTAAAGTCTAGAATCTCGACATTAATGCATCTCATTCTAAAAAAATACAATGGCTGGATCATTACTACGCCCTCTGGTGAGTACGTATCATAAACTGTAAGAATATTAAGTACTAAATTATAGTTAACATCCCCAAGGAAAGCCATTAAAATCAAGATTATATAAAAATATTGCTATCGACGGAAGTAGTCCCGCTACTTAACGATAGATGGCGTTACGAAACCTAAATCACGCTATAAAAGTTTTTAAGAAACTCGCATACAATCTCAGAAAAAGGCTACATCAAATATGGAAATGTTTCTTAGCGATGTGTTTGTCTAGGGACAGTTTCGTCGCAAACGCTCTGGAGCAATGTGCGCAGGGATAACCGTATTCCATCTCCTTCTTCGTCCTATGTGCCTTCACGTTATGATGGTACTTCTGAGATCTCGTCTTGAACTTCATGTGACATGTCGTGCATTCGTACATCTCGGCACCGGGCTTGTAGTTATGGAACTCCATGAGATGACGCTTCCTCAGCTCCCAAGTCGCGAAACGAGGCTTCTCCTTACAATACACACACATATACGGCAACGTCGTGTGTTGAGTCTTCACGTGAAGATTCCTCTCCTCCAAAGTAGAGAAAGTCGCGACACAGCGACTACAGTTGTACTTATTGTCGTGAGGAACCTTCGTGTGAGCAATCAGGGCCGATTCAGTGATGAAACCCTCACCGCACGTATCACAGACGTAGTTCTGGAAGTGTTCTGCCGTGTGCTTCATCAGCGATAGGAAATCCGTGAACTGTATCTTACAAATCGCGCACTTCCAACTAGATCCGTCGTTCAGCTTGAACGGTAGTACACCTGGTTGAACATCAGCGTTGATAGGTTGTTTGTGATCGTTCTTCAAGTGAGCCATCAGGTCGTCCAAGGAATCTATGTGCATAAAACACAGTTTACACTGAAGGTCCGTGATATCAACCTTGAGGAACTCCTTACGCAACTTTCTGTTAAACACGAGTTGTACGTCGAAGTTTGCGTGTCTTGATGCCATGTGAGTACGCAGTCCATTCGGATCGTTGGATTGGACACGACAGAACACGCAATTGAAGTTCTGACCCCACGTTCTGAACGGGCAAGCAGTGGAACATTGTAAGATTATTTCTGTGTTACTTCGATGTTTCAAGGCCTTACCGAATCTAGGTTTATACGTGGCTTTATAGCACTTAAAGTTACGTTCGTGTTGCTTCAGTCCATGTTCTGAGAGGAAGGTCGCGCTACACTTTTCGCAAGTAAAAATTTTCAAGTGACTCCTCAAATGCCCGTTTATTTGAGAGAATTCTGCATATGTTTTGTCGCATTCGAGACACATCCAGAGTCCCGTCGGCCCTTGGCGGTACGGCAACACGCCAAAAGGGACTTCGAAATTCACAGATTTTCCATGATCACGAGACAGATGGGTCATAAATTCATCAACACTAGACAAATCGGTAGCACAAAGATTACATTTGAATTCTGTTATATCAATTTTGAGATCATCGACAACTTTGTAGAATGCGCTGTTAAAGTCCGCATTTGAATGTTCTGCTTTGATGTGGTTCCTGAGAGCTGCCATCGGTTCAAACTCATCGTGGCAGTATGAGCAAACGATTCTATTAAACCGGGTCTTAAAAGGGAAGGCGGTCGAATGTTTTAAAATCATTACAGCGTTTTGTCGTTGCGGATTCTGGTTAACCGACCTTTCGAATAGTTTCTTTTTTGGTTTACTTTCTTTCTCATTTATCCCGTCAATTTCCCTTCTGGACCCTAAAAAAAGAAAAGAAACCACATCATTATTTCGATCTAGAACATTCCGCTTGAACTTGTCGCTAACAAATTCGTCAAATGACTTTGGATTCGTAAGATTTGGATATGTTATACTTTCATAACGCAGTGAAAATCCAGCATATTTAAATTTAGGAAATGAGACACATTTTTTAATATATTAAAACATTACGTTGATAAGTAAGATATCTGGAATGTTCGTTAGTATTTATTGATAATAACATCATACTAGTATATTTTCTTAAGATTATCACATATCAAAATGCTTCTTTGCCATATGTTTGTCCAAAAACAGCTTCGTTGTGAACGCCCTTGGACAACTATTACACGGATAGTTCAGTTCAGAGTCCTTCTTAATTCGATGCGTCCTTGCCATATGATTGTATTTCCCCGAGCGAGTCTTAAACGACTTTTGACAAGTGGAGCATTCATACTTATCAGCGCCAGTTTTATAGTTATGTACTTCCATCAGATGTTTCTTACGTAGCTCCCAGTTAGCGAACCGCGGTTTATCTTTACAATACACACACATATACGGTGTAGATGTGTGCTGAGTTTTAACGTGTAAATTCCTTTCGTCCAGCGATGAGAAGGTTGCTACGCACCGACTGCAGTTATACTTATTCTCGTGTGGTATCTTTGTATGCGCAATCATTGCTGATTCAGTAATGAAACCTTCGCCACATGTATCACAGACGTAGTTCTGGAAATGTTCTGAAGTATGATTTTTGAGGGAGACGAAATCTTTGAACTCGTTCGGACACATTGTGCATTTCCAGATAGATCCGTCGTTCAGCCGAAACGGTAGAACGCCTAATTGAGCATCTAAGTTTATCGGTTGTTGATGATCGTTCTTTAGATGATGCGTTAGAGACTCAAAATTTTCGATAGGCATGAAACAGAGCTTGCATTGAAGATCAGTAACGTCGATTTTAAGGAACTCCTTCCCTAACTTCTTGTAAAACGCCGCTTGAACATCATAGTTCTCATGACTGGTCGCCATGTGGGTTCTTAGACCGTTCGGATCGCTAGATTGAACCCTACAGAACACACAATTAAAGTTATTCTTCCAAGTCCTAAATGGACAAGCGGTGGAACACTGCAAAATGATCTCAGCGTTACTTCTAGGCTTCAGCACTCGTCCGTTCCGAGCTTTGTACGCCGATCGGAAGCATTTCACTTGACGATGATGATCTCTCAACGCGTGATCAGACAAGAACATCGTTCCGCATTTTTCGCAGCTATAGTTCATAAAATGTGTTCCTATATGCCGTTTAAACTGGATAAACTCTTCAAAAACCTTATGGCAATACACACATATCCAATCATTAACAGCATTTTGCTTGTAAGGCAAAACCCCGAAACGCTCGTTAAATTTTACAGGTTTATTGTGTTCGGTGGCCAAATGATGCATCAGACTGTCCACGTCATGGATATCTAGATTGCAAATCTTACATTTTAAATCAGTTATATCAACTTTGATTAAATTATCCTTAGCTCTATAGAAAACATTTTTAAAATCAGAGGTTAGGTGTTCAGTTTTCATGTGATATCTGAGATCTGCCAACGCATCGTACTCCTCGTGACAATAAGCGCATAGAATTTGACTAAACCTAGTTTTAAAGGGGTAAGCGGTTGAATTTCTTAGAATAAGTTCCGCGTTTCGCCGTTGCGGCGTCTGGCATACGAGAATTATTTTCTTTCTCTCAGTCTCACTACGTCCGCGAATTTCCAATGTTGACCCTAAAAACAAAAAAGAAATAGGTCAATGTCGTAACCACGTGACCTTAATCAATCGGATAACCTAAATCTACAAAGGATTGGCATAACAAACAACTGTATAAAGTTTAAAATTTACTATATAAGGAACGTTGTATAACAATTTGTAAGATAGGTCTATTAAAAATCTATTGGCACTTCTGGGTGGTGTGTTTTCATGTGTCCTTTCAAGCTAACTTTCTGAGCGAACTGTTTTTCACAAATCACACACTGGAATCTCTTTGTTTCACTATGGATCCACATATGTTGGGTCAACGTCTTTTTCCTTGTGAACGACTTCAAACAAATCTTACATTGAAACTTCTTCTCGTTCGAATGTACTAGTAAATGATCATCTAACATTCCCTGATTTGCAAACTTGAGTCCACAACAGGCACATACGAATATATCGTCCGTGTGCTTCAGAGTAAAATGTAAGTAATATAATTTTCTCGATTCGAAAATCTTGCTACAATCAGGGCAAGAGTACGTTCTTTTTGGACGACCGTGGGCTTCCACTAGATGTTTTTGCTTGAATTCCCACGACATGAACCTCTCTCCGCACGTCACACAACAGAACGACCAACACGCCTTTGAGACCCTCATGTGATTCTTCTTCTCCTCAAGAGTGGGGAATTCCCTCCAGCACTTTCTACACACGTGGCTGCCCGTGTGACTGCAGCGTACATGATAAACCAATGCCTCTTTGGACAAGTAACTCCGACCGCAAACGTCACAGGTATACTTCTGGTAATGAGAGGTAGTATGTCTACAAAGTTTATTGATCGAGGGGAATTTCTTGTCGCAAATAAAACAGAGTAGCTTATCGCTGTCAATCTTATGTGGTTGCATGCCGATTTCATAGTTGATATCAATCACATTATTATCATGACAATCGCGAATATGCCTTGCGATTTCCTCGAGAGTATCACACGGGATACCACATAAGCGACAGCTGAGATCTGTACAATCAACTTTGAGATACTCGAGGCTCTTGGCGCAGTGGGAGAAGGCAGTGGACACGGTGAAAGTCTGGTGGCTTTCGTCCATGTGCTGGCGGTACTCCGCGGGATCCTGGTACTCGTCACAGCAGTAGACACAACGCATCATATTCCCGCGCAGCCTGAACGGGTAGGCCGTTGAATACCTCAACACTACTTCGGCGTTCAGTTTCGCCTTCAATTTGTCACTGACCGGTCGCGTTTCTAGAAAAAAGAAAAATACACCCGTGACTTACGTCGCTTTTGAGTGAGACATGTGAGATTTCCGAGGAGATTCGCCTATTTCCGAAAACATATTATTTACTTTCATATGTTTAGACATAGTATTAGTTTAACTTCGTTTATTGATTGATTGTTGTATTGATCTGAATGTAAAATTAATTAAATCACATTTTGTTATTTCCAAATAAATAATTTTTCCTGTACTTCATTTAAATTAAATTAAACATTTGTCACTTCTACTTCATAATTTATATTTATCATCTGTGTTCTTATTTCACCTTTATTCCACAACTGTGCCAGCTGCCAAGACATTGAGTATTAATTTTAAATACAAAATAAAACGTAATATTAGTAAGGATGTGTACTACTTGGATTTGGCTTGGAAAAAATTGGTTTAATGAATTCTTGATCCTTAATAGGAGACGTTGACGTACAATGTATAGTTTACATGTTAACGAGTGGATAATATAAGTAATCGATATTGATTATAGAAAACATTTGCAAGGTGGTATAGAACGAGTATTGTTTGAACAGAAAATTATCACCGCCATACTAGTGCTCTAGTGAAAATGGAATGTGCAAATAATACGCGAACTAACAGAGCTAAAATTTAAATAATATATATAACAACATAGCTTTATATATAAGTTCATTTATATATAACACTATAAAATACTTATTTACAAATGGTATATGGTGCCTCATTTCGATTTCCATTTCATCAAAGCAGGTGTCTAAGCTATAGGTATTTCTATCTTCATTCAGTGATATCTTAATATAAATTAATTACGTGCCACGTTGTTTGTCCGCGTCCGCGATAAACTCCTAAACTACTGAACCGATTTCAATCAAATTTGCACACCGTGTGCAGTTTGATCCAACTTGAAAGATAGGATACCTTATATTCAAATATATAAATAACGTGTCACGTTGTCCGCTATAGACTCCTTAACTACTATGTATATAGGTAGGTATATAGTAGAGGCTTGAAATATTCAGAGAATATTTAGTTATATATTCATTTTGAAAATAAAAAACGTAATAATTTTTTTTGCCGTTTTTTATAGATAGATATATAGGTACGGAACAAGAGGCATTCATTTAAAAAGAGTGTTTTTCCCATAGTCAGATATATTAACTAATTATTTTATTTAGTTTATCGCTGGTTGGAAATGGAGAAAAACAACACATTTTATTGCCAGATAATAACACTACATCAAATATTGTATAAAAATTATTGAACAATTAAAATAATCATAATCATTTTCATATTTACTTGAAGGGTAAGAAACAAAGTTACACCAAGATTTTACATAATAGAGGATACATGTTTCATGGAACTGAGAAGTCCTATTTCCGCAATTCAATTCCGTGACAATATGAGAAAATCTATAACACCTTTACACCGAGGAAATATGGAAAAAATATGGGATATGGCGCTTAGAGTCGCCGCTCCGATCAGTTCCGCTAGGTCCAACCCTGGATATAGTGATGACTTACAATCACTCTATTACACCATGCACATTCATATGTTTATCACGCTCCTCCTGTTTCGAAAAAGTCATCAAACAGACAGAACATTGATAACTCTCATTATGAACATGGCTGTGACGTTTTAAACTCGTATTAGAGGAGAACTCTTTTCCGCATACGAAACACGCATGGCTAACCCCAGCATGCGACATTGCAAAGTGTCGTCCGTACGTCTTCCTTGTTTTAAAGACCTTCCCGCATTCCAGACAGTGGAAATTCTTCTGCTTGTCTCCATGCGCCGTGATTTGATGATTCTGCCTATCCGGCCATCGTATGAAACGTTGGTGGCAAAGGGCGCATTGATACGGCCAACAGTTTCTTGTGGTTTCCACGTGGACCCTCCTCTCGGTCAACGAGCTGAACATTCTCCTGCATCGCCTACACACGTGTTGATCGCGGGTATGCGAGTATCGAATGTGACTTTGCAAGGAGTTGGCAGTGGAGTACGTTCTGCCACACTCCTCGCAAGTGTAATTCTGGTAATGGGTCGACATATGACGACTTAGCAGCCGGATGCACGGGAAGTGTCTCTCGCAAACCACGCAGCTGAAGCTATCCTCACTAAATTTAAACGGCTGCAAGCCCAAAGAATGGTCGAAGTCGATCTTCTTCGAATGAGATTCACCCAAGTGCTTGGCAACGTCTATTAGACCTACAAAATATAAATTACATATGCGACATCGCAGATCCGTTATATCGACCTTGAGATAGTTGTTCGTGCAGTGCGCAAAAGCTGCTGGAAGCCAGAATGTTTTATGCTCTTCATCCATGTGTGCCCTGAACAACATCGGATTTGGATAAGTCTCTGAACAGTACACGCACATTAGGGCCGATTCAGGCAGTCTAAACGGATAGGCGGTTGCAAACGATACGATTGTCTTGGCGTTACGCCTCGCCAGTGAATGCGAAGACTCGCCTAGAACAGACAGAAACGTCTCTGGTCATTTTAAGTATGCTCTCTACCTGAGTTTACATCCTTGGTGATAATCAAACTAGTCTTTTCTATCAAGGTAAATACAGTCTTATTATGTTATAGTATACGGTGTTTAAAACCATTCCTGACTGTTAAACGTTTGTAAAATAAAATTTAAGAAAGCTTTAAAAGTAACAAGTATTTAAAATGGATGTGTTTAAAATTGGGTTAGGTTAGGTTAGGTTATCTGTTCTACAGAAATTACTTTGTCTGCCACGTCCCGTTTCAGAACGTTCAATGATTCTAGATATAAAAGTATCCGTAGACTTTATCCTACGATGCATCATTCAGGAATGTAATAAACGTTACGTGTAATAAACGATAAACATAAACGTTTGTTATCATTGCCGCTTATAAAATCAATAAAACTATTTTAATTGATCTCATAAATTGAAATCACACGCGACTTAAAAAATATGTAAAAAACATTGTAAATATTATTCACATCGCAATTTATACACGACTTCTAGCACTTTATACATGATTCGTGTGAACAGATTCAAAGTTATTTTTACCTCGAATCTCTATTATATATTCATAGAATATTCAGTCTTATTTTTGCCTAGAATCAAAAAGTGCTACTTCAGAAAAATGGATCTCAATTAAATAAGATTTAAGGGTAATTAACAATAATAACGAAAAGACATAAGCGATAAAACTTCGTGTTTATTCAATACTATTTCTACTCTTACGTAATAAAATTTGAAAATAGACAAACACAATACATCATAACAGACTTAATACTAGAACTAATACAAGTAATAAAAGTACGGCCCGCGTGGTTATAATATAATTCATAATTTTAGACTAATATTATCGCGGAATTGATACATTTTAATATGTAACGGGTACTCGCGAGTTTCGCCGTGACAACGATCTATGTTCAAAACACGCGATAATAAAAGTACGGCCGGCGAGGGTGTAATATAATTCGTGATTTTAGACTAATATTATTGCGCGATTGATATATAACGTACACGCAAGTTTTGCCGTGACAACGATCCATGCACATGGATCGTTATCGGCAGGAAAGAAATTAAAACCGCGTATCCAGCTATTTATTTCTTTAATTTGTTATCCAATTATATCCTCCAATATATGTAACGAATATTAGAACACTTCATGGTTCATCTTGGTGTGCATCACCGCCACACCCATTTCAGATGAAGTGATAGCACAATGGTAAGAAACTGCCTCGTATTCAGGGTGTTTAGACAAAGATAAAAGACAAACCCGCTGACTTACTCGCTGGATCTTCTTGGTTGAGGTCGTGTTTCGATCCGGTGGTAGTGCTAACACTATAACTAACTAACATATTGTAACTGAGTTTGTAAGCGCCCTGAGGGCCTATGCAAAATATAGATACTTCATTTCATTTTTTAGAAGATGCTAGAACTCTTTGCGGTTCGACTCCGGAAGCACCACCGCCACACCTATTTCTGCCTAATAACAGCAGTGTTATGCGCTGTTGTGTTCTGGTCTGAAGGGTGTGGTAAGGGAGACATACTTTTCCGAGGCGTTCCATTTTAGTCTTCAGGGGTAGCAACGCATCTGTGGCTAACCTTAGGTGAGACTTTGATCTTACCTAGGGTTTATTACAGACGTCCATGGACGGCAGTAGCCACTTACCATCAGGTGGGCTGCAGGCTCGTTTGCTACTTCCGTAGTATAAAAATAAAAATTCAGTGTGTCATAAACTCGAATTCCAGTGCTCAGTTTTTTTAAAGTTGTGTTAGTATTAGATATTTAGACATTATTCATTACTTGCTTAGGGATAAAGCAACACATCGCGAGAAAACCACAACGCCAAGATTTAAAAAGTGTATAAAGCCTACCAATACTTGGCCAGCGCGGTTGTCTATGGCCTTAATCCATACAAAGTAAAACTGCGCGGAAACCAGTGCCCAGCAGTAAGTAAATAACAGGTTGAAGCTGACGGCAGCGTAAATCGCTGTTGTGTTCTGGATTAAAGCGTATGATAATAGATCCTAAGTGTCTCTTCATCACGCTTCACCAATTCGCCTTTAAAAGTGACAATGCATCTGTGACCTCAGCGAGATCACCAATCCTACCTACGATTGGTTACACATGTTCATGAGCTACAGTGACTACTTACTATCTGGTGAATATCACACTCGTTAGTTACTCTTGTTTCATAAAAAAAATATATATAAACAACCGATTTCAAACTTAAATTGGATAGCACAAGATAATTATGACTTATGATTTCAAAATCCACCATTTATCAGCCTTTTGAGGTCCAATACTGTACATAGATCTCCCTCGATGGGGATTTTGCTAATGGTCATCGCACCTGGCATTCGTGCTGGTGTCCACAGCTTCTGTTTATGATACACAGGAAAAAATTGCAGCTCATTTTTGATTTTGCCCTTAAGGCGTCATCTACAACACCAGGACGGTGTAATGATTATTCATGAATAATTGACAAAGGAAGTGATGCATGAGTTTTGATTGATATGACATTGTATTCATTGTTATAATTTATCTTCTTTGTTATCTGATCTTTCAACAGTCTACGAACTGAATTAGAGTTACATGTGATTTCGATTAGAATAAACTGGAGGAAAGCCTTTGGCGGATGATCAGCAGACAGAAGACAAGCCCGTATTACTTTGACCATATTGATAATAATTTACTATTTATTAACTTATGTAAGAAACAAGAAAGATTTCAAAAGGCTGAAAATAGAGGTAAGCTGTCAAAATTTCGTAAAAGAAAATGGAAAGTGATTACGTCAAATTTCCACAAGCACCCAACAAACACCACGCCACAATTTATAAACTAACCAAAATGAAGAAACCGCAAGAATAAAGACCAAAATGTGAAAAAACAGATCGACGATTTTGTGACGATATGGTATATATTTGTTTTAAATTTTCTAAAATTAAAAAAATGTATATATAATGTGATAATATTTGCTTTCCAATCGAATCATACGAGTGTCAAAGTTATGTATATCAAAAGTTAACTATGGTTTGATTTGGTGGTGAAGATTGTTAAGATAAAACAACGTGAGGTACCATGATGTAGCCGCGTAGACCATCATGTAAGCAGTTGAGCATCAAATGAGATAGGAGGTATAGATGATAAGTTATTAAGAAGTAATAAATAAATGATCCATAATATGGGCAGCGGTATGATGTTCATTGAAAACATCATTCGACCAATTACCATAACAGCTATATTTTGTGAGACTTTTACGCGTTACTTTGGAGTTGAAGTTCTAATCATCAACCTTCATATCAGGTATGAGAATCGTTACGTTGTTATTTTTGGTCATATCGAACGCCAAATCCGGATGGTACGATTTCATATGAGTCTTCCAGCTTACACGTTGATTGAACTGTTTGTTACATAACGTGCAACTGAATCGTTTGTACTCGCTGTGTATCCACATGTGCTGAACCAGATTCTTCTTTCTCGGGAACGATTTCGAGCACACAGTACACGGGAACAGTTTCTCTTTCGTGTGGACAACTCTGTGCTCGTCCAAGTTCCTCTTCGTGTCGTATTTGTTTCCGCAGCAGGAGCATACGAAATTGTCGTCCGTGTGCCGTATTTTGAAGTGAACGCGATACTTTTTTCTATCCACGAATACTTCCGGGCATTCGGGGCACGCGTACGTCTTCCTCTGCGCTCCGTGGACCTCCATCATGTGTGCCTGCTTCACGTTCCAGCTGACGAACCTCTCGCCGCATATATGACACAAGTGCGACCAGCATCGTTTCGACGTGTTCAGGTGCTGTCTCTTCGCTTCTGTCGACGGGAAGCCCTGCTTACACTTCCTGCATATTCTCTCATCACCCGTGTGACAGTACGTTATGTGGTTCCTCAGAGTTGTGATCGTCGCGTACGACTTGCCGCACGCCTCGCACGTGTATTTGAGAAAGTGTGTCTGTGTGTGTCTGCTCAATTGCCTCAAACAAATCGACTTCGCGTTGCAGATCGCGCATAGAAGTCTATCCTTCTCCAATTTGAACGGTTGCATACCAATCTCGTAATCCAATTCGATCTGAATCGCGTGCTTATTAACCAGGTGGTAGGCCGCGTCGTTCACCGTCTCGAATCGTTCACAGCAGAACCTACAGCGATGATCGGTGCAATCAGCTTTGATGTACCCCTCATTGCAGTGTACAAACGCCATGCGGACATTAAACGAAACGTGTTCCTTCTCCATGTGTTCTCTGTACATAGCTGGATCGTCATAGCTTTCGCAGCAGTACACACAGACCATGGTATCCTCTGGCAGTCTGAACGGGTACGCTGTCGTGTATTTCACTATTATCTCTGCGTTCCGCTTCGCCATCAGATAACCATCATTTACGTCTAGAACAAAAAGAAATGCCCTTGGTCATTCACTGTCCAGTCATTCGCCGTCCCGTCCGATGTCGGATCTAGATTCGTATTGCTTCCTAATGTAGGTGTTTATAAAATTAAAATAATTATTTCATAGTTAAGTTTGCTTAATTTTCATAACTGAAGTTATTATTATTAAAGATTCAGAAGTTTAGTTTGAGAGGATGATTATATCGAAGATTATAATTGGAGAAAGAAAATAGGATTTTCTCTAGATAAAATGAACCTTAAAATCTAAAGACTGGTAAAATAGATTTAAAAAATCATATAGCTTAAAAATTAAATTTATTTTCATCTGTAGCACATAGATTTAACTATATAATCAAAACTCGATTTATAATTGATATTTATATAACAGAGCAATCAATTAACAAAGAAATATACACATACATGCATAAAAATTGCAAACAAGTTTAAAATTTAATTGTTTCAAAACATTGCACTATCCTTAATCACGATAAAAACTTCGAAGTAGACGCTGACAACTTAGCACAAATTACAAACTTAACATCAACTAACCTAACTTATATAGAACTAACGGTGTGAATCTCTATGAAAGAGGAGGGCTTAAGTAGGCCAGTAACACTGGATAAGTGTGATTCTCAAAACACTGCTGATAACTATCAAGCATTTCTTCAGAATAAAACTTTACAGTGACAATTAATGTTTTAAAAACCACGTGATCACAAAAATCTGTGCATGGCTTAAAACTTGTTCAACCAGTGTTCAATCGAAATGCTTGTGACTTTACACTAGAAATTGACCAGTTCTGGATGGTACGACTTCATATGAGTCTTCCAACTGACTCTCTGATTAAACTGTTTGTTACATAAAGTGCACTCGAATCTCTTGTGTTCGTTATGTATCCAGCTGTGTTGGATCAAGTTTTTCTTGCGGGCGAAGGTCTTCGAGCAGACATTGCAAACGAAGGACTTCTCTTTAGTGTGTATAACTATGTGTTCCGCGAGGCTACGTTTGTTATCGAACTTGATTTCACAGAAGGAACAAGAGAATGTGTCGTTCGTATGCGAGAGGACGAAGTGAGCGCGGTACGGGATCCACTTGTTGAAGGTCTGGCCACAATCAGGACACGTATAGGTTTTGGGAGCTTGCGCGTGGACGGCTACCATATGATCCATTTTAAGTTTCCTCGAAACGAATCTCTTCCCGCAATGGCTACACGATTGAGGCCAGCACTTTTCAGAAGATAACACGTGCTCCCGTCTCGCTGCGCAGTTCGGGAAGGCCGACTTACACTTTAGACATATCTTGAACTCACTGTGCCCGAACTGGATGTGCCGTTGCAAGTTCTCGCGGTTGATATATGATTTGCCACAATGCTCGCAAGTGTATTTATGGTAATGACCACTCGTGTGGCGACTGAGCTCCCTCAAGCTCGGCAGCTTCGTCGGACAGAGCGCGCAGACCCACCTATCCTCACCGAGTTTGAACATCTGCATACCAGTTTCTACATCCGTGTTAATCTTCTTATCGTGCTCCTCTTTCAGATGGTGGGATATCGCCACAATAGTCTTGAAGGTCTTTGAGCAAATTCGACACGCGAGCTCAGTGCAGTCGACCTTGAGGAATTCGTTGTAATTGCTGACCGTGTGCGCGAAGGCGGTGTCCACGTTGAACGTTGGATGTTCCTCCCTCATGTGCGCGCGGTACTCCCTCGGATCCTGATAGTCCTCGCAGCAGTAGACGCATACCATCCCATTACCGGGCATCCTGAACGGACACGCCGTTGTATATTTCAAGACAACCTTAGCGTTGAGTCGCGCCACGACTAACATATCGATTTCTAGAACAAAGAGAATGCCATGGTGACAATGTGCTCTTTCATTGATTACATTGGTTGGGGATAATGTTAGTTTTTCAAATCACACCTATCACGTATGTTTCAATAAGAATATTGTATCGGTTATTTCAAAGTGTTTCATTTCGCGCGCTCAACGACTTACTATTTAGTTTATAATTACAAATAGTTCAATAAACTTATATTGGTCGAAAATGTACGACAAATTATACAATGTTTTGATAGTTTTTCTAAGCATTTTCGCTTACGCCTAGGTTTGCATTTTATTTCCGAGAACATCGTGTTTTAGAAAGCCGACAGACATTTATATATACATCCTCTACCACGGTAGCAAAGCTCTTGATATATGCTAAGAGATGGCACTATTTAAAAACAATCACATGTGTAGTTAACCTGTCAGTAATAATAAATTATTTTGTAGCCGTGCGATAAAATCTTGCCATTTATCATTATGTCGATATTTTGTTGGTTTGCGTGAGAAAGTATAATAACCAACGCCGTTACTGATCGTTGATATCACTCTGATCTGATCTACTGCTTTTTATTTAGAAATCCTTTGAAACAAAAAATGCAGGCTAATGATGATGATGATGAATTTAAAGGTAGTAAGGTAGGGTCAATTTGGAGACCCCGAGGTCCTCAATCGACGGCCACCGGAAGGGTTTTAATGCGGTACAAATCCCACATAACCCGGCGTTGCTCCCAAGGCGTCCGGTATCTTTTAAAGTTCCCTTCGAGAACAAAAAAAATTCAAGTAAAAATCGACAAGAAAGACCTTGGCAAAAGTCCAGACGGCAATAATGGCCTCCGTGGTAAGACAGCGATGACGAGACCGTCAACAACAGTCAAGTAAACAGCTGTGTTAATTTACTGTGTTCCAGTTGGAATGGTATAGTCACTACATAGTATAAAACAAAGTCGCTTTCTCTGTCCCTATATCCCTTTGTATGCTTAAATCTTTAAAACTACGCAAATGATTTTGATGCGGTTTTTTT
>MOOZ01001440.1:43919-56197 GCA_002930495.1 Cecropterus lyciades | reverse complement strand
TACAGAAAACTCCGCGATGGTATATGTCTATCTCTTATGGATATCCCACAATAACATTTTTTTGTCATTTACTTTTTACGACAAATAATGGCTAATTTTCGAATCTATTTTAAGAAATACAGCATTAATCCTTATCCAATTAAATACCTTAAATACATTGTTGATTTAATATAGATCTACATGGCCCTTTACAGCATATGATTTAAATGAATATTTTCGAAGATATTATAGATTTAAAAATTGCGAGACGTAGCATTTGCGGCGGTACCGGTATAAAGTACGGCGGCGGTACCGGTAAAAAAATAAAATAGAAATTATTAAAGGCATAAAATTTCGGTTAATTTATGTCACGTTACATTTCTTTTAAACGCTGGTGAAACCGCGGGCTCAGCTAGTAAGGCATAATTACAATAGACAATATGAATTAGTCTTCGAAAGTAGCAACGCATCTGTGGTCGACCTTATATAAGATTTCAATTCCGCAGATGTCCATGGGCGAAAAAGATTACCTACCATATGGACTAAGTAGTTACCCCTAAGATTTCTTAGATCTTACAGAGCGGCCTTATTTCGATTATTAGACCTATATAGTAACATGAGAGAACAGAGAAAAGTAACTGATTTCAAAAATTCTGAGCCAAAATCCTCAAACCACAAGAAGTTGCATGGTAAAAATGGTCACGTGAGGAAAAATAATTATTCCCGCCCCATACGACTTTCTCTCATTATCCCTCTCTTTCGAATATATACTTGTGTATGCGAGTGTGATCGAAATTCTAACAGACAAGCATCGTGTGCGGACGGTTATATAACTGACAGCGGAACGTGGAAATTCGTTTAAACTGATTTTGTTTTTGATTTCATAACAATGAGGATTAAGAACTTCGTGTGGGTAGCCACTGACCGCAAGCGTATTCTTCAACGAACGTAGCATACCAAATACCCACATGTCAAAGGACAGCAATAAAAGTACACGTGAGATTAAAGAACCGTTTAATATTAACTGTATTAAATATTAATTCACCTACAACTAAATTAATTACTTTACTACAATAAAATCCAATATTAACGTAAGGTATTGCTAGACAAAACGCGAAATCAGCATTTTCATCTTGCAACAAGGTGCTTTCCCTTGATGCATCTTCAAGAGGAGTCATAAAGAATCAATTTTTCAACCATAATGTATGATTCGAGTTACTAAAGTCAGATTTATCTTAAGAAGCTGCTGAACAAACGTCAGAACTTCGATAGTTGGGGGAAAATTAGAATTTTTCCATTTGTTTCAATATATTATGGTAAATAGTGGACGAATAGTAACTTCTTTTGCAATGTATGCTAAATTTCTGCATTTCTTCCATACGAAATCCCTTCCTTTTTTTTCTAAGTTTGCCTAACCAATATGGGTTAGTCTCTTAAATATAATGACAATTCGAAAAGCTCTTTTGCAAAGTATGCAAGTTTTCCCTACATATTTATTCCAAATACAATACTTCAAATCCTTTTTCACTGAATGTGCAAATTGCCTAACAACTTTTGCCGAAAATTACGCAGCAATAATACAGTTAATGAGCAGATAAGGTGACATAGACGACTTCGCTATTGGATAGCCTATATCTTGCCTAGCCTATATCCACTATCCTACGTCAAATGTTTCCCGAGATGCCGCTTCATCCTCGACATGCAGGTAAACTTCAGACCGCAATGTTTGCAGACCGCGCAGTCGTCGGAATGTTGAAGCTTAAAGTGGTCGTAATAGGCCATGCCGGTAGCGAACGAGATATCGCAGTTCCCGCAGTGAAAGGTCTTCCTCGTGACACCGTGTTCCGTCTCCATATGATGCTTCCGACTCTTGAAGTCGAGGAATCTCTCCGGACACTTGCCGCAAATGTACGGCATGCACGACTTCTCGATACGTCTATGCTTCTCCTTCGCCTCCATGGACGGAAACACTCGCTTGCAAAGTCTACACGACACCTCATAGTCCTGATGCTTCAACCGAACATGTCTCAACAGGCCGGTGGTGGCGACGTAGCTATTCCCACAGACATGACACACGTAACTCAGGAAGTGCGTTATCGTGTGCCGATTCAAATGAAACAAGGATGGTAAAGATTTCTCGCAAACGGCGCAAGAGAACACGCCCTTTCTTAAATGATATGGCATCACTCCCAATTTTCCGTTCGCGATTCTCTGACCGTGTTCCTTCTTCAAATGTTCCGCTATCGTCTCCAAATCGACGAATTCCTTCGCACACAATCTGCACTTCAGATTCGTCAAATCTGCCTTGACGAACTCCAGCTTGGGTAGGTTGTGAAATGCCACTTTCAGGCTAAAAGTAGCGTGTTCCTCGTCCATGTGGCGTCTGAACTCATCCGGGTCCTCGTACAACTCCTGGCAGTAGACGCAGAGAATGCATTTATCGTTGACGCGGAAAGGGTACGCTGTGGTACACCGGAGGAGTGTCTCGGCATTACCCCGGGCCGGATCGTACCACTCCTCTAAAACAGAAAAATCTCCGCTGTAGACGTGACTGCGATTATCTCGACTTACTATTTTAAACGACCACGCGTTTCGATCGAACCGTTCTTTTCATAAAAGGAAATCTAACCAGATCGGAACCGTTGTTGACGATTGCAACGTCAGAGTCACAAACTTCGCCTGATTTGTAAGACAGCTCTTTCCATTCTTGAAGAGCCCGATTTAAAATCGGTCCGGGAATATCACGAAACGTTTATCATATACCGTTTATCCTCATCAAAATAATAACGTATGACGCAGTTATTGAAGAGTCAAGTATGAATAAAAGAAATTTATATAGACTGGTAAGAGATTAGGTTGAAAAAAATTCATAAAATTTCGTGCATAAAGCACAATTGTATAGACATATCGGTAATGAAATGAAAAGACACAAATATTAATATAATATACACATAGGGAACGTGGAATACCGAGTGTCATAAATATAATCGACAACGACACATTGAAAGCTAATAGCCACACACGATGACGACATGTTATCTCTGTATCTAAACACATAAAAATATCGATATCGACTTCAATAGTGCACCTTAACGATTAATTTATTATCATATCGATAATTTGATAAGTTGACGACAATATTGATTATACTGTCTATATAAATTGAATTAACTTATGGATTTATAATCCATTGTGTTCATAATTAATGTAATACGTACCGAGTAATCGATTATTCTTATGATCGACACTATATCGATACAGCATATTATATTTATATATAAGTATTCCAAATCGATATAATCATCTATTGAGACTATTGTATGAGGTAAAACACTAGTCAGTATCCGAAGGTGCTCAACTGTTTTCGGTGCCATGTATTATCTATCAACAAAGAGCGATATCACTTGATATTATAGGAAAATGGATTTAGACACAGATAAACATTAAACGCCTCGTGTGCGACGAGCTTAATGTCAGACTGTCAACCAATATTACAATTTCGTACTGCTAACAGTAATCGTTTTAATTTTGTTACAAGTAATGAGTAGAAAGGTTAAATTGTAATTCTGTGTGACAATCTGTTCAACATCTGTAGGCTTGAACGGACAGATTTGAATCCAAAAACAAAATTGATCGAAAACAAAAATCTGCTTTAAGGTTGTGTTCCGATCCGATGGTAGCGTAAGAAAATATATTGTGCTGACAGAGAAGACATTTCATTTAACTTAATTACTCGATCTATAAAGTTAATCAGCGCCGAGTGCTATAAATACACAAAAACCGAGGACATCGTGTCCTCGGTTGAGGGCACATTATGTCCCCGGTCGTTAGCATTGGATAAATGGCACGATTATTCACCATAATATATAAGTGTTAAGCGAGCATGCAGTCCACCTGATGGTAAGTGAGCTAACGCCCATGGACATCTGTAATCAACACCAGATGACAGAAATCTTACACAAGATTAGCCACAAATGTGTCGCTACCCTGAGGACTAAGCTGGAACGCCACGGATAAGTATATCTCCCTTGCCACAACCATCAAACTTAACATCAGCACTTAGCACTGGTGTTATTAAACTGATCACGCTTTGGAGCAGTGAGGTGGAGTCCACCCCCACCTCCCCCCACCGCTTTTGAGAGGAAAGTGGGACGTGAAAAGGGTTGCATTTAAACAAAATTTGCACAGAAATACCCTATATAGAAAACATGTATTAACTTATGCAATTATATATGTAACTGTATGTAAACATTATAATAAAATATATGTAATTATCCGATATGTAATAATTACATCTGTCCGTTCAAACTTCAGATGTCATCCGGTAACATATAAATCAAACCGGTTTCATATGGATATGTCTCAACAACCATTTTCTTTAAAAAAAACTTAATTAATTTTCATTAATAAAATCAGAGCACAACAGAGTATTATATGATAAATTTACATATTACGACTTACCTCTGGAACAACGGCATATATGGTGTTCTCCTAGAATCTATACTAATATTATAAAGCTGAAGAGTTTGTTTGTTTGTTTGTATGTTTGAACGCGCTAATCTCAGGAACTACTGGTCTGATTTGAAAAATTCTTTCGGTGTAAGATAGCCCATTTATCGGAGAAGGCTATAGGCTATATATCATCGTCGAAACTTACGCGGGTGAATCCGCGGGGCGCAGCTAGTGATTTTATATAATTATAATACTAGCTTATTCTTATATCGCGTCACCGCCCCGCTTCGGTCACATCTACCACAATGAGATGAGTATCCCATGTGTTAACCCAGGTCATAAACTACCTGTGTGTCAAATTTCAGCGTAATCCGACCAGTAGTTTTTGTGCGTAAAAGAGTAACTTTTTTTTTTAGTATGGAAGTAGCAAACGAGCCTGCAGCTCACCTGATGGTAATTGGCTACTGCCGCCAATGGACATCTGTAATCAACCCTAGGTAAGATCCATGTCTCACCTAAGATTAGCAACAGATGCGTTGCTATCCCTGAGGACTAAGATGGAATGCCTCGGAAAAGTATGTCTCCCTTACCACACCCTTCAGACCAGAACACAACAGCGCATAACACTGTTGTTATGAGGCAGAAATAGGTGTGTCGGTGGTGCTCCCGGAGTCGAAAAAAAAAAGTTTCCTGACCCTCTTGCTAAGATATAAGATAAAATAATTTTGTTTTTTTATTTTTTATTTTTTTATTTTGTTAGCTATGCTGCTCGTCATTTGGTAAATCTTGTCGCGTACCCGTATTATTAATTGTACCCTTACAAATAGTAAGCCTACTCTTAGTACATTACACAAACATTACATACGTTACAGGGTACATTTACCCACTCCAAATCCTAATGATAAATACCTACTAATGATAATAACCAACTATAACTAATGATAATAATATCGATGGTTTACTAAAAAAATGTATGCAAAAATTGTATATAAAATCACACTGTCTTCGCCCTGTTAAACCTAAAAAGACACACACAAAAGAAAAATTACAACAAACATAACACAACATATATAGGCTCTGTTCATCAACACCGTATTGCAAATAAATTTAACAAGAAATAAACTTGTAAATCAATTAATTCGAATAAAAAATAATTAAAAGCTCTACCACATATGATATTACCGTCACCGTCAACCCACCACTGTCCCACTGCTGGGCACGGGTCCTCTCTCAGATTGAGAGAGTCCTCCGAACTGGCCAAGTGTGAATATGTACACTTCACACACCTTTTAGAACTTTTTAAGGAACTCTCAGGTGTGGTAGCTTTCCTCACGATATCATGATGAAAGCAGTGATAATTAACTTTCAATACGCACATAATTTTAGAAAAATCTGCGGTGGCCTGGGATTCGAACCTCGAACCATATGGCTATCACTGCTCAATTATTTTATATACACATATGATATTATTTTACTAGATTTATGAACAATATTAGTCCACTATAAAACAATTAATTAATTTGCTCTCCCGTTCTGTTACTCTAGTCTCCTATTTATTTCTTGTTAAGTATGTGCAAAACGACGATATCACGAGACATATCCATACGATTCGTTTATAAATAAAACATGCAATCTAGCCTAAAAAAATTAACTCATTTTCTGCTGTAAAAGTATATTTGTAACATTCATTTTTTTCTCATGTTTAAATAAATAATTAACGTTTAAAATTCCAATCGTCGACTGTCACATTAAGGAAAAGAAAAAAATAAAAAGATTAAGAAAATAATTTGTTTCATATAAAAAAAATTACACATAGCCCCACACTAGGGATTTTTATGTGTACTAGGCTACCATGGACACACAAAAGCGAAACGCAAACACCCAGACCCAGAAGAGAAATATACATTCCTACTGGAACCTATTGCATGTCAGACCGGCATTGTGACCTCTTCCCCACGCGAGTCCAAAATCAATAATGATATGGTCACTAACATGAAACCACATTGATAAAAATCAAATGTGGAATGAGTAATTTTGCTAATCTCTTAGGTAGTGTTCCGCTAACTAGATTTTATTTTTAGTGATACCCAAAGTTGTGTAAGAAATCAGTCAAAAAACATTTATTGGACAATAATTTTCAAAAAATTCATATGAAAGTGATGAATTTCCAAAAGACGCTATAATCTTGGCAGGGAGTCTAACCTTACCTAACCCAACCAAAACCGAAATACATGGCAAGTACGAGACAAAACGCAAAAGGAATCTATAGTTCAATTGTTTTACAGCAGAAAATTTCGTCAATATAATAATATTGGTTGAGAGAATTGTCATGAATGATATCTCATTGATAATATTAAAAATAGAAAAGATAGATAACATTGAAGAGTGATGATTCAAATGACGAATTGAGGTTATGTGGTAACTGTTACTTTTCTTTCCTTCTTTTTTTAAAATCTGCAATAAGTTTCTTACCAAATTGAGGACAAAAAGAAAAAAGTTACTACTTTTTTCTTTTTGTCCTCAATTTTATCCTGAAAATAGTGACTTTTTTCCTATATGTTTAAATTTGTAGAGAAAAATTGAAAAGCTGAATGAACTGGCAATCAATATGAAGTCTATTCCATAATTTTATTTTTTTCCAAACAAAATAAAAAATATATATTACATTTTTTTCGTGTTATTCCTATTCCTCCAAAGTACTTGATAACTGTCGCTCTTAAAAATTATGGCAAAAAGCTTTTCAAGCTACAAAACGTTTCTTTTAATATTACGATGAGACAACCACGTTTCACATAAATAAAGTCTTACAAAAGTCACAAAATCACAATTTATTGTTGCTCCTTAAATTTTTTGCAATCTTATGAAATCTGTTATCTTGAGGTAACAGTGTATGTATTACGTTAAAATCATCAACTCTATCAAAAATATATCAATTTAAAGTAATCTTCACATTCTTTTTAAACGCAGCTAAACCCGCAGGACACATCAAGTCCAACAAAAATCATTCACAACAACACCCTCCCCCAACGAGGAACCAATCAAAGTGAATGCCTACCTTTCTTCTTTTTCTCCGGCTTGGGTTTAGCTATGACCTTCTCCTTCTTGGTCTTCGCCTTCTTCGCCGGTGAGGCCTTGGCCTTGGCGGAGGACTTTCGCTTCTCGGCCGCTTTCGCGTTATCCAACAGGTCCGATATGTCCATAGTCTCCTTTTTGGGTGTTTTGCTAGCGAGCCGTGTTAGGGGTTGGTCGTCGACTGTGAAGTGAAAGTATTTATACAGGATTTTACCAAGACTGTTTTTGTGTGGCAACCTACAAAGAAGCCAAATAGTAAAAAGACTAACTACGAAATTGCCATAATACTTTGTTATAGCACATTAATAAAATTAAAATGATTACTCGTTTGTGATATAGCCAAACGTTTATTTTTTATATAAATATACCCTATAAATTGCAAGATGGTAGAACAAGTATGGTTTAGCCAAGGAGATGTAGGTGCAGGCTCGCTTCTATATGAGGCAATCATCATAATCGTAATTAGCAACACAACCGTACTCGACTTAGAAGACCTCTGATCAAGAAAAACCTGCGCCCAGGGAGATAATATCGAATGATTATAGTAACATTTATGATGATAGCATTGTTGTATTTGATCACGATGATAAATAACGATGATAATAACGTTGTTGTATTTGATGATGATGATAATGACAATCAAGATAATATTGTTGTTGATGATCAAAATGATAACAATGATGATTATGAAGACAATAATAAATGAATGAAGACAATAACGATGATAATATTCTTGTTAATGATGAAGCTGATACCAATCCGTAGTTGATGGTGATAATGATAACAATCATGCTGAAAACATTTTTGATGAAGATTAAGATAACAATCCTAATGTTGACATTGCTGATGATGATGATCATAATGATGATGATGATGTTAATGATGCTACCATTGATAATGAACTCGATACTCACGATCGTCGTCATCGTCGTCGCCGAAGTCAGGCACGTCGTCGAGATTGTCATCACTCGCCGCGTTCTCCTCCTTTACCGGCTCGCAGTCCTCCATCTTCACCTCCTTGTCCAGGGGCTCGGCGATCACTGGAATTATTGTGTTTATTGGACTTCTGTTCATGACGAGCATGCACTCCAGCATGGATGGTAAGTATCCTCAGGGATAGCAATGCATCTGTGGCCAACCCCAGATAAGATTCGGATCTTATCTGTAGTTGTTTATAGATGTACATAAGCGGCAGTAGCTACTTACGACCACGGGAACATTTGCTATTTAAAAAAATGGATAATTTCCTACCTTGCCTTACTTAATAAAACCAAGGCAAGCCTGAATAAGGTGAAATCAGACACAGCTACGAGTGTTACCTTTAAACGAACCTTCCAGGCCGACCATGTCCGAGGACGACGGGTCCAGGTGCTGGAGGAAGGTCCGCTCGCACTCCTGCACCTGCCGCTTGAAGTCCGCCGCATCCCGGAGCCGGGCGATGCACGGCTCGCATATCAACCGGCTGTTGCTGTTCGGCCCGGTGGACTTGGAGTATGCCACCTGGGGATTGATAGTTTGAAGGTGATAAAACCATGCATCTTACTAATCTATATCTATACTAATATATAAAAATAGATGGTGTGTGTCTGCACGTCTGTTTGTTACTCTATCACGCAAGAACCATTGGTCTGATTTACATGAAGTTTTGCACGGAAGCAGCTTATTTACCTGTTCAACTTGTACGCTACTTTTATATCGATATTATGTAATATTTAAACATGGCGACTATTTTTATGTCCCGTAGTGAAGCACGACTAGTTCAACTAGAATTATAAATGCGAATGTCTGTAATGATGTACTTGTGGCTGTTACTATTTCATGCAAAACAATATTTCTATTTATGGTCGGATTTTGCTGAAACATGCCATACAGATACTTTATGGTCTGACCTATAATGTAAAAAAAATGTGGTGATGATCTTTGAGGCCAATGGGAACACGCCAAAACAAGTACCTCCAAGTATTTAAATATCTCGGGCACATGTTAACCCCGGACCTCAAAGATATTGAGAGGGAATGGAGAACGCTGTCGATCAGGGCTAATATGATGGCTCGCAGGTTTGCGCGCTTCTCGAAAAACGTTAAAATAACTTTGTTTAGAGCATTCTGCACGATATTCTACACCTGCGGCCTGTGGGTCGCGTATACTATAAAGTCCTACGGCGCCCTCCGGGTCCAATATAACAATGCGTTCAGGGTGCTGATGAGGCTGCCCTGATTCTGTAGCGCATCAGGGACTTTATGCGACTATGCGCAAAAGATGTGGATCTCTTGTGCGCAGACTGCGGGGCAGTACCAACCTAATAATCGGAATAACCTAGTGTCTTATATGACTCTACTCATAAGGCACAGTCGATTCAACTTTGATCACCTATCACCTGGATGACCAAAGGATCAATAGGGTCCGTTAATCACCTGAGTAATAATGCATATGTATGACATGTAAGGTATGTCCTATTCCAATTTGAACACACAGATGGACATCACTTAGATAGACTTGAATGAACGAAGGCACATATTAACATTGTTTGATCATCTGGGACATAATCACCTAAATGGGTGATGATCATAGACTTCAAAACACACAAAACATAACGTATTGTTTATTTTGGTATGCTTTAATTACCTAAATTGGGTATCTTTAATACCCGTGTCAAAAAGGTGACCTAATAAAGGAATAGACCTAAGGCACCTCTGCCACTCTGATTTCTACCTTAAAGCAGCTGTGTAGCACAGCACTACTGTGTTAAGATTTGGAGGGTGTGGTTATGAAGATTAATTTTGTGATGTAATTCCAAATTGATTATGGCGTCCATCTCAAGTTTGCAGACCAATTATTTTTCATGATCAGTATCCCTCCCCATCTTCCTGTGAATGTCGTAGGAGGCAACTGAGAGTCAGAATCCAGGGGATGAACAGTAGCATCTTCCTGTGGAACATCACCCTCACTGCAGTCATCTACACACATGCCAAACACGGTGACTATTGGCAAAAACTCTCATCATCGATTCATCTGTTTGAGATCCACTGCAGGACAGGCTTCCCTTAAAGGTATGTTTGCCAATCCCCATGTTTGGTGTGTGTTAGTTATTGTAGTGTGTGTTGATGTTACACAGTGTGAGTGTAGAAATCATGTTTCCTGCAATATATAACTCTAATACTAAATAATTAACATATAATTTAAATTAAATAGAATCCAGCTGACATTTACCGTAATTTACCTGTCGCCTTGTAAATTATGATGGGTAGAAATAAATTAATAACTTTCATGTATTTTTTGATTGATGTAACAAACGAGCATGCAGTCCACGTCATGATAAGTGGTTACTGCCGCCTGTCTGACGCCGCCTGCCGGACGTCTGTAAGCAACTTCATATAGTTCTATCTGAAGTCGATCAGAGATGCGTTGCTGCTTCCGAGGACTAAGGTCTAAAGTAATGGTCTCGACTATTATCAAAGATTTCGGCGGTGCATTAATCTCTGGGTTGGTAAACCAGTCGCCTTCCCCCTTTATATATATAGATTAAATATACACATGAAGTATTTTAAGAGAATTTGTTTTAACAAAACTTTTATTCAATACTCGTCAATAGTCTTATAACAACAAATAAAAGCAAAAATTTACAAAAAACTTTCCTACATTTTCCTACATCCTTTTTTAAACGCAAATCAAAAGTAAATAATGCCATTAAATTATATATTAAACATTATTATCTCAGAAAAAATGAATATTTCTTTCAAAAGATAAACTCAAAATCGCTTCAAAGAAGAAATTAATAAGAATGCGTTTGATATAAACAAGTTCGTTAGTATCGATTTTCTTAACCCTGCAATAACAAAGACACCGAGTCCTAGTAAGCGTTCATAAAGACCGAAGGCATCTAAAATCGATAGGATTATACAAAAAAAAAAACTTCGAAGAAAATGGACGAAATCACAATAAAAATGTAGAAAATAACAACTTACAGTTAAATCAAAGGTGTCCGACAACATTTCCGCGTAAACTTCTCGTCGTCCCATCCAAAAATATTCAGTAGAAATGTCCTTATAACAACCCTCGGTCAAACAACATCTACAAACAGACGGACCCGGCCGCCATTCCGCTGTTTTTGCGTTCATTCTCACAATTAACACTAATATTTTCACAGAAAATACATTTATCACATAATACGGTCTTATTTCTAACTTAAATGAAACTTATATCGTCTCTTATAAGCTAAACGCCGGGTTTTATCCATCACAAAATCTGAGTTTCTGTTGCCGATGCAAACGACGCCATTGCTGCTATTGAAGCTTGACTTTGAGCGAAGCGACCAACCGGATTACCGGACTAACCGGAGCCGGACTATCAAAGCAGAAGCACCGGATCGAATCAAATGTTGCAATTATTCAGTGATGTCCGCATGCGAGGGAAAAGTTTAATTAAAATATCGATTTTATTACTCCTTTTCGGATTCCCTTTCGGAAGGATTTCATATAACGATTATTAAAATTAATTAGGATTACGAGACATTTTTTAAAATTATTAATTAATAATTAAAAAAAATTGTTACATCGTAGAATGAATATTAGTAGACCGGAATAATATCACTGTAAATCCTATTTCGAAAAGTAGTTCTGAATTTCAGTGGGAATGTATGGATCTTGGCAGTGGCGTAACGTGGGTTTTCCGCCGGGGCAAAACTTATATTTACAACCCACCCATTTTGAAATTTTAGTCGGCTAAAGAAAAGGTCGCCAAATCTGAATATTCTGCCACCCCCTAAATGTGCCGCC
>MOOZ01001439.1:82588-93781 GCA_002930495.1 Cecropterus lyciades | reverse complement strand
ACTTGAACTTGGCCAATTTTATATTATTGTGTGCCACCGTCTTTAACAGACAGTTATATCAATAGATATTAAATTCCCACTATACAATAATCACCACATCTCGTACAAATGTACGTATGTTTATGATACCTTAATATCTAGGTCGTTTCAAGCTCAATTATGATATAACATTTCGCGTATCTTGTTATTTATAACATTATTACCAGTTGATGCTATTAGGTGACACACTTAGTGTATTATCTGATACAAATCCAGTGGAATCTCTAGAGGTTTGACTTATTAACTAACACGTCAAACACAGAAAGCAAAACGACAAGCTATGGATAATTTTCTCGCTATATAGTGATTAATTTGTGATATTTATTATATAAACACCCTATATTTTAAGCAGAGCAGCAGTTACATAATAATACTTCACTGATTGGATTGATTGACAATTGAAATTCAGAAATTGAAGTTGAGATAACCGTTGGTTGAAATTCGATTCGATTGGCTTCTCAATCGAAGGTCTGAGGTTCGAATCCCAGGCACACACTACTGGTTTTTCTAAAAATATGTGCGTATAAGAAATTAATTATCACTGCTTTACGGTAAAGGAAAACATCGTGAGAAAACCTACACACATGAGTGTTCTTTAAAAAAAGTTCTCAAAGTTGTATGTAGTCTACCAATTTGCACTTGGCCAGCGCAATGGAGTATGGCCTCAAACTCACTCAATCTGAGAGAAGACCCGTGCCAAGCAGAAGGATCTTAAAAGGTTGCTGCCTAGAGCCACTCTAATCCTTGCTGTGTTCTGATTTTAAGGCTGTGGCAAAAAAAAAACTTTCAAGGAATTCAAATTTAGTACTCATTCATAGAAAGACATTTGTGGCGACCGCATATTCTCATATTCTATGTATATGTAGTTGATAACAAATAGAAGGTACAAATAAGTCCCAAGTTCGTATCAGATGTTTTCAAAACGCCTGATCGAAAGCGATATTAATTGCACTCGATAATTCATCTGCACTTAGGTTTCGGGATCAATCACCCGACGACCCGCGTGGCGGAGCGGTCACCATACCGGTGTGACACGCCCACTGCGTGTCCCGGGTTCGATCCCCGGCCAGTCAGAAATCTGAATGATGAGTTTAGGTTTCTGTTCTGGGTCTGGGTGTTTGTGTATTCGTCTTTGTGTGTCCATGGCACCCACGATACAGGAGAAAATCCTAGTGTGGGGTTATGAGTGCAGAAAGCGTGTTTAAAAAAAAAAGCGTGTGTCTGCTATCACATAAATTTTTTTATTCACGTAATTTTCATTTTGTTTATTCACATGTCACTATTGAAGGGTGGATTCGTTTAAAGGGTTAAATATGTTTATATACTAGCAATGTTACATATACGTATAAATATTATAAAATGTATTAAATCCTTTGAGTTTTAGTTTAATCGTCACTCGTTTCCAATAAAACATGTTCTTAATATTACATTACCTCACTTAGTTGCTTTATATAATTGAGCTTAATATTGTACAAAGTGTTATGATATTGTGGTGAGATATATTGAAAATTGAAGTCTCCATATCGCAATAGATATAATATTAGGTCTTTACCTATGAAATTACCGTTTTTAATGAAATAAATGAAGCGTATTTTTTCTATACTTTTTATTTCTATTAATCAAAGTTATGTCCCATACAATCAATGCATCTTTGCCAAAGCATTGGTAGCTTATTGATCCCCTTCTTGAAGAAATCAGCTGGACGGGAGGCAACAAATTCTTCAAAGGCATTTTGTACTGCCTCTCGTGTATTGAATTCTTTTCCCGCCAAGAAGTTTTCCAAATTCTGGAAATATTAGAAGTCTGTCAGCGGATGACGGAGAAATTTCAACCCTAGCTCTTGTAGCTTGGAGACCGTCTACCGTGAAGTATGAGGTCGCGCGTTGTCGTGCAGGAGCAGTGGAGCAATATTTATGTGTTTGCTAGAATTGTTAGACAAATGAGCCTAAATAAACTGAGATAAGACTCCTTGGAGTCTATATGGAAGTCTATTGAAATTTTTTGGCTAAAAATGGTGAATTTTTGTCATCAGATAAATCAGAACAAATTTGTATTATTGAAAATTGTGGCAAAATCTTTACTTTATTATATTATATAACTTTATATTGGTTGCTAAGTAGGATGATTTTTTTTACATATTAATGGATAATATAGACACATTTTTTGCTAGAAAATGGCGCCTTCCCACCGTTAGGTACTTAATGGTATAGTCTTAACCACAGTTACGGTTACTTCACCGTCGTTATTAGACACTTGAGACATTGGAATCATTACCTTCGGCTTTTTAGTCTATTACGTCAGAAGGAAAATATTTTCCTCTTTTTATATGTTTTGATCGGAGTAAATGATTAAAGAAGTGAAATTTATACGGATCTATGATTTTTTCAATGTATGTCCTAAAATTAATCGCAGTGAAAGAAGGCAATCAAATGCTTTTATCGCTAATTAGCTTAAGTACCACGTCGGCTGTTGGCGACAAATTTTCAGCTTTTACTTAATACTTTGATACTTACCGTGCTTTAACGCGAGGAGACAAGTTGGAGTCGAGATACAAAACGATAGTGCTAAAGTTTGCCGCTTTTCATTTTGGTGGAGAACAATAAAATTCTAGGTTTAAATTGTTTCGTTTCTGAAGTGTAAAGCTTGGTCTATTCAGAAGCGGAGCGACGCACTAAGCGGTGAAGTTAGTATTCTATGCTATCACCCTTACTTTATTATCGTGACCACTTTGAAATCTAAAACACAAATTAGTAAATTATAATTATGTTATGTTCAATATAAGGATGATTGTGTATATACATTTTTACGGCATAGATGACTTCTGTGATTTATTTTACTTATAAAATCATAAAATATTGTGTTATGTGAAGTACCTTCTAAAAATAGAAAATTAATAATTTAACTTTATCGGCTACCTAACGCTACGTGACGGAATATGTACGTTGTTCGGTATCTTTTTAAAGACGTTTTTAATGAGGTCCTTAGACTTATCTTTAAGTAAAAATTAACAATATACCAACGAATATTTTTCGATGTTTACTATAAACCAAGCCTTAAAGTCTCGAGGCTCTTAAGAGAACCCATTAAAGTGACGACAAATTCAATGTTCCCAAATTTTAATACTCACTTCAATTGGTTCGTGGTACGATAAATAATTGTACATGTCAATTTTGAATATAGGTCACCTACTTTCCAATAAACGCTTTAAGGGTCACAATGACCTAACCCTAAAGGTCTCGCAGCACTTGAGAGCGGCCCATTGACGTGTAAACAAATAAGTTCTTGACAACTTTTTCAAAGCGAACTTTACAGATGAGTCACGGTGTAATATTTGTAGCGTATCTATTTTAAATATATATTATATAGATTTCCAATACACGCGTTGTGAGGTTTACTATGATTTAAGTCTTAAAATGTCGCGTTTCTCTTGAGAGCACCCCAATAATATTTAGATGTCTTTTTACTTCTTTTTAAAAGTAATCCAAATAAGGAGTCTGCAATATGATACATGAGTATCGTATCAAGTACGTAGCGTATCAATTTTAAATATGGAATATAGCAATCTCCCCATCAATCATCCCATCCTCGTTGCCAGTAAGATATTTAGATATAATTAATGAAGTTAATAAGAACACGGCCGAATTGGTGCGCACGTATTTTATTATGAAAATATTAGTCACCCTCTATTAGAACACTTTCTAATAAACGCTATTTAATATTTACTATGCTATAACCCTAACAGCCTCACGGCTCTTCTAAAAGCGGCCCATTGATATGCAAACAAGTGAGTTGTTCACTATACTTTCAAAACAACTTAGTAGTCCGCAATACGATACATTTACGTTTCAATTTTAACTTTGGATCATGTAGCTTTGAAATTAACGCTTTTTTAGGCTTACTATGATATGAGCCTTAAAGTCTCGCGGCCCTTTTGAGAGCGGCCCATTGATGTGCAGACAGGTGCGTTGTTCACAACTTTTTCAAAGCAAACTTCGCAGACGGTCCGCGGTACGATACCTGCGGATCAGTTTTTGCGTTGGTTTTCAAATTTTTCTGCATATTCTAATACTTTCCAACTTCTATAGAAAAGCTTTTCATAATCGCAGTAGATTAGTATAATACTCATAACAATAACCATTTTGAAATTTATATCGGGTTTACCTGTTTTGATACGAGCTATCTTTGAATATAAAATCAAAAGGATACTTTTGAGTAATCATCGCAAAATCTAAACTACTGAAGCTAGAATAATGAAATTCCGAAAATGGCTTTATTTTATGGTTTAGACACTCATTAAGGAAGTTATTTAATATCCTCATTCCAAGGGGGTAAATAGAGGTTGAAAGGTTGTTCGATATCAGAGCCTGTGTCTACAAAGTACCAGTTATCAGCATTTTTTTAAATATAATATGAAATTAGCAAACGAGCATACAGTCCACTAGATGATAAGTGGCCACTGCCCCTATGCACATCTGTAATCAACCTCAAATAAGATCAACACCTTACCTGAGGTTGGCCACTGATGCGTTGCTACCCCCTGAAGACTAAGTTACAGCGCCTGGATAAGTATGTCTCCCTTACCACACCCTTCAGGCCATAACACAACAGCGGTTAACACTGCTGTTATTAGGTAGGAATAGGTGTGGCAGTGGTGCTTCCGAAGTCAAACCACAGACTTCTATCACCTTTAGCTAGTAAACAATTTAGATATAATTTCTAATCCACGGCTTATCAAATTAGGCGTAAGTTTATAATAGAACGATTATCATTACAATTACAATTGTGTATAATTACATTTAAATCTGTACTGATCTGCACTAATTCCAATGCACACAGCTATTCACTCTACATTCTATAGACAGTATAATAGTGTGTGAATCTTCTACGGATTGGCGCTGTCAGCTGCATGTAGCTGAGTAGTTATGTAGCGAGTAGCATGCATGCTACATTTCCAACCTAGCTTAGCTACATATCGGATTTCACTGGAAATTGTCTTCTTGGACTAAGAATTTCCTTTATAGTTTTTTATAAACAACAATACGTAATTTGACATTTTTACAATAACTTTTTCTGTTTAAGTAGGTATTGATATATCTAAGACCTAATGTTTACCTATTTTAGACCTTTTTATTAAGGACGTCATATTTATACAAATATTCTTAAAGTTCAATATTTATTTATTATAAACATGTTATTATTTGTAACGGAGAATTATGGTAGGGTATGTTCCATGCTTCTCCTAGTTCAAGAAAGAAATTAATCCTTAGTAGTGGGAATATATGTATGATGGTTAACTTTCATTGTTTTTGGCTATCTCATAATTGAAAACTAATTAGTTACTTCACTACATGTTCGACCGAACGGATGAAATACATTATGAGAAATATGAAAACAGATGATGATAGGTATTCAAGTTGGCGGAACAGTTCGTAATTCGACTGCGACGAGTCACAGTCTAACCTAAGTATAATTAATAGCAGCATTGATATGTCGTGGTAGTCTCTGACACTCTTTGAAGTTATCAAAACTTATTTAGAAACTAGATTAACCAGTATGTGCATGGTCTTTATCGTGAAATAGCATGGTTTAATCGGGAAAGTACCACCGCCATATCCACTCTTAGCGTACAGATAGAAAAGTGTGGAAATATGCTGGAAATATGAGGATTTTTTTTTACTTTTCAGGAGTGGCAACATATTTTTGATCAGCTCCAAGTAGAGTCGCTGTTCTACATGGAGTTGGTTAAAATAGTTCACGGGTGGCAGTGACTTGCCATCAAATGGACTGGAAGCTCGTTCATTGCGTCAGTCATATGATGAACTGAAGATAAAGTCATCACAGTCCCTCATGATCACATTTGATCAATCTCAACCTCGATTGAGATATGAATCTAATTTGAGAAAGATCCCGCTTGCGTTGCTTTCTTGGAGTAAAATTTGGAAAGTACGTGAATTTGTCTTTGTTTAAAATCTGAACGTACGTCAGCACTTAAGACCACTATGATAAAAAAATATTGTGACTGTGGTGCCGATTTCAGCTCTTATAAACTACATTTAATGTTTATTTAAAGGTAATCATGATTAATAATGTTAAAACCACATAGTTTAAAAATCTAGCTATAAAATAACATAGCAAGTCATAAAATGCCATAGATATTCAACTCACTACTACTCAAAGTTAGTGAAGTGAGTTGTGGTTCGACTCCAGAAGCACCACCGGCGCTCCTATTTCTGCAGACCAGAACATAACTGTTGTGTTCTGGTCTGAAGGGTGTGGTAAGAAAGACGTACATATCCGAGGTATTTCAACTTAGTCCTCAGGGGGAAGCAACTCACCTGTGGCTAACCTCAGGTAAGATTCTGATCTTACCTGGATTTGATTACAGATGTCCATGGGCGGCAGTAGCATACCTGATGCTACTGCCGCCCATGATGCTTGCTCATTTGCTACTACCATACTATAAAAATATATAATGAAAAGCTTGAAACGTAAACTTAGTTTATTTGCTTTTAATAAGTCTCGCATTCCTATTTAATACAAACCACAACTGTGATACGAATTCATTGTAAACTCACTCTGCAGTCGAATAATACGTCGAGGGACGTAAATCGGTTTATTAAACCTTTCTGCAAAACAGTTATTCACTGCTAAAAGATATAAGATATTAATGTAATAATAGCATTGTTATGAGAATAGATAAAAATAACGCTATATTGTATTTGAAGGTGGTAGAACTCTTTGTGGTTCGACTCCGGAAGCACCACCGCTACAATTTTTTCTGCCTAATAACAGCAGTGTTATGCGCTGTTGTGTTCTGGTCCGAAGGGTGTGGTAAGGGAGACATACTTTTCCGAGGCATTCCATCTCAGTCCTCAGGGGTAGCAACGCGTCTGTAGCTAACCTTAGGTGAGACGTTGATCTTACCTAGGGTTGATTGCAGATGGCCATTGGCGGCAGTAGCCACTTACCATCAGGTGGACTGCATGCCCGTTTGCTACTTCCGTACTATAAAAAAAAATGTTTTACATTGTTTTCGTTACTAAATAAATAAGAAAGTTAGTCATCCGTAAATTTTCCAAATTTATTGTAATTATTATATACTTATTATTTTCCTATTTGAATGTCTGTAAAATATTTATTTTGTATTTTATGGATTTGTAAAGTCATATTACACGAATCAACATGGTATATTTTAACGGACGTTTAAAAAAAGGGGGTTATTTAATAGCCGCGAATATTTTTAAGTCTTTATCAAGAATCGTGACGTGTCAGGGAAATCGATCGATTACCTTCTTGTTTCTCAAAGAAAGTACCGATAAAAACATGAAAACATAACAACTAAAATAAATATTATAGTAATTGTACACGTCGACATGTATTTCATAACAAGGAAACATTACTTATATGCTTTATTATAGTAAATCGATAAATTCAAAATCATATTATACTGACAATAAAACTCAAAATAAGGCTACATTTAAACATTTTACTGCATCGGTTACGCTAAGCCTTACTTTTAGCGAGAAAATTGCGACACTTACGTCCCAACGCTGTTTTAAATAAAAGAAGCGTAAAAAAATCATAAATGTCGAATTTCATCGCGTTTTTATAGTTGTTTTCTGTTGCGGCCACGGGTGTATCTACTGTAAAACTTGCGCTTTTACGCTACGGACAAAGGCTATAACTCCCCATCCCTACCTCCCTCAGGAACTCGGAAAGACAACTGAACAAGTCCATGGACTACCTGCAGGAATGGAAAAGTCCATGTCCAGAAAGGCATAAGTTTTGGAAGTTTTATAATGAAAAACTTCACTGACGCTTGGAAAAATACTTTGTGCTCGCAAGTTACCGCAAAAAGTGCTATTTTTAATCGACATTTTTTCTTACAATAAAAGACCAGTCTATTTTTTTTTCTTAAAAAGTCTATCGTTATTTAAAGAGTCAAGCGTGTTGTGATACAACGTTAAATAATAATTACTTTACATAGACATACATATGTATTGGAAATACAATTTTCTTCATTAGTTACGTTAGCACACTTTTAAGTTAGTTTAAACTATTTAATAGTGAATTAATGGAAGTTGTTCTACATAACGGCTACATGAAAGCCAAAAGTCTTACTTATACTTATAAAGTGTGTTTTTATTAGTCATCAAACTATTCCAGACCATATTATTACGTGCGTACATTATTGTATTATTCTCTGTTTAGTTGATATTATTGCGTCATAAAGCAGAAGTCTGGCTTTGAGTGTCCTGTAGGTTTTCAAGTATTGTGTCGGAAGAGGAACTTGCACAATAGAGGATGGTCTTGATTCATATTTGTAGATCGTTCACAAGTTAAACCGAACTATTCCGAGTGCACTTCGCTTCGGCTTATAGTTTTATATAACGCAATAACGTAACGTCTCGCGCACCACGATATTACCGACGCTTCGGAACTTTTACAATAGTAACAGACTAGCGTCTAAGGAGACAATAAAACGAAGTAGTAACGACACTCCGTCTCCATTACTGTTAGATTTGGCTGCAAAGCTTCATACTATTATAATGTACATACAATATGTTTACCGAAATGCAATATTATTATTTAATTTTTTTTATTTTATTTTATAGTAATGAAATATTTTACTTAACATGTCACGTTTAGTGTTAGTAATTTTAAGTTTTTTCTATAAATGCACTAATTATACTATACTACTAATTATACTATATAGAATTTTATGAATGATGTTAAATAATAATAATCAGAAAAGGTTCATTTTAAGGTATCTTTAATTAAAAAATTAAATAGCATCTAATGTATAATTTTAGACTAATATTATCGCAGTTTCACCGTGACCACGATCCATGTAACTGGGTCGAAATATCGGCAAGAAAAAATTCAAAGCCGCATATCGTGAGTACCTGTAACATATTAAAAATATTAAAATGTAGCACCTAATGGCTATTGTCGTCCATGAATAACTGTAATTAAATTAAAATAAAATTACTAAAAGCTAGCTTTGGTCACAGTTGCTACCCCTAAGAACTAAGCTATAATGCCTCATAAACAGTTCCCCCCTTGCCACACCGGATACCATTTCAACCAGAACACTTTAGATCTTTGTATTAACTTTAAAAGCAGATGTATGTAATAAATGTTTCTTTGAATATGTAAAGATCATTTACATTTACTGTTACATTTATTGCTTAAGTTTTAGAAATTAAGTGTTCATTATAGGACTGTATTGTATAGTACAACAAAAATAAATATATATAATTTATGGTGCCGGTTCACCGCATGGGGCGACCTTAGTTCTCGGGAGTACCAAGGCATCTGTGATCGACTTAGATAGAACACCTGTTCTATATAAAGTTGGTTATAGATTACCATAAAGTGGATTGCATCTTCGTTTGTTACTTCAGTCTGTTAAAAAAACTCAATAATAATTATCATTATCGTTGTGTCTTATAAGACTTATTTTTAACACTAATGTAATGTTTTTATCAGTATAAATTATCTATTTTTACGTTCATTTCTTATTTATTTACATTAAGACATAGATAAAATTAAAATTATATTACGAAACTGTGATAATTCAATAACGTAGCATTAAGAGCGACTATAGAATTATCTTTCCCGGGGATCATACGACTAACTGGAAAGTTATCTTAAATTCAGTGCCCGAGAGAGCTCTCTACGCTACTCTGATAAAGTTTATGTGCAGAATTCAACATTACATACATGCCCACTGGTTATGGAATTCTGGCGAGGAAATGTCTATCCTTTTGGAATAACGAGTGTCGTAACGACGTTATTATTATTTTTGGATATTACGCATATTTAGTCTTTTCTGACAGTTATATATTGTGTTAGTTTGGCTTGTTTTACTTTTGTTTGTCATAATTATCATAAACAATTTTCATCCCGCAGTTTGCATAAGTGGTAGTCTATCTAGAAAAATAAGCAACAACAGACGCAGTCTCGATCTGAATAAACAGATGGCCATTATAAAAAATGTATGAATGAATATGAATACCGTGTAAAAAATCATAATTCTGGAGACACATTTTTAATACAGTATAAAAGTAGAAAACGAGCTTGACTTGGTGAGGTAGACTGCGTGTCTACCTTATGGTTAGCGGTCACTGCAGCTAATGGACATCTATTATCAACCCCAGATAAGATCAGAGTCTAATCTGAGGTTAGCCACAGATGCATTACTAAGCGAAGGACTAAGTTGGAACACCTCGGGTAGGTATGTTTTTTTTACTAAACCTTTCAAACCAGAACACAGCAGGGCTGTGTAACGTCTTTTGGTCTAATAACACGGATGTTATTAGAAAGAAAGGCATGTAAAGACGTCGGTACAAATTATTTTAATTAAATAACATTCACAGGGTTTTATTATTAAAGGCATATTGGATGCCTTAAGGTAAGTTTAAAAACACCATTCATTTACCTATAGTAGTGGAGTTAAAAGTGAGTCCTAGACCCAACGAAGATACAAACTTATTAGATTAAGTCCAGAATCCATCACGCATGCACCTTTCATTGATAGGTTTCTTTTGGCAATGAAAAAAAAGGAGTCATTCTTAAAACACGCATGTTTTCGGGCGATATTTCTCTTTTCTGTAAAAACAAGTGTTCATTAGTTATTTTCATACTTTTGAAATCTTGGTCACCGTCGCAACTTTATAGACACAGTTAATAGCAGGCATTTATCTATGATAGGCTCACATTGAAAGGTTTTAATATATCCAACATATTTCCATTTTCATAAAATTAACGTGAATAACATCGATTTAATTTTCATACATCAACTTGTACAAATATGTTTAGTTCTGCAATAATATTACTAATTATACGTTCTAAAAAACAATTAACAAAGTAAACAAGGAAGTGACTATTGAATTGAACCAGGAAATTAGATAATGAGTAACTTATGATGCTATTTTAATGAAGTAAGAATATAACAAGACGTTTCTTATATTGAAAACAAACATCCGTATATCTAAAGTTTAAACTAGATAAAACCCTCGGTTTTATCAGCTTTACAAAAGGAATATAACTTTATTGTATGAATGTTTTTTTTTTTTTAATTTTATTTATATAAAACACTCATAGTGTAATCGTAATGTGGGGACATTAGGATTTTCTCCTGTGTCGTGG
>MOOZ01001439.1:67163-82174 GCA_002930495.1 Cecropterus lyciades | reverse complement strand
ATACGTTCTAAAAAACAATTAACAAAGTAAACAAGGAAGTGACTATTGAATCGAACCAGGAAATTAGATAATGAGTAACTTATGATGCTATTTTAATGAAGTAAGAAGATAACAAGACGTTTCTTATATTGAAAACAAACATCCGTATATCTAAAGTTTAAACTAGATGAAACCCTCGGTCCTATCAGCTTTAAAAAAGGAATATAACTTTAATGTATGTATGTTTTTATTTTTATTTACTAGTGTTTTTATTAACACTCATAGTGTAATCCTAATGTGGGGACTTTAGGATTTTCTCCGGTGTCGTAGGTGCCATGGACACACAAAGACGAATACACAAACACCCAGAACCAGAACAGAAATCTCAACTTATCATTCAGATGTCTGTCTGGCCGGAGATCGAACCCGAGACCCACTGCGTGTCAGACCGGTATGGTGACCGCTCCACCACGCGGGTCCTCCATGTTTGTTTAATGCGAGAATTAGAAAAACATATAACAACAGAAAAAAAGATATTTCTATTATTATTTATCACTCCTCCATACAATAATACATTTTCTGCAAAATAAAGACACACGGAATATTCTATTTATAATATATATGAATATGTCACACGTTTTAATTTTACTTGTCTTGCTAGTTAGACATTTTAAACTAGTTAAGCCCAACCAATTGATCTAAAGTTTTGCATTAACGTTTGGTTTGTATCACATAACAATGTATAAGTATAACAAGGCATAATAAGCTTAGTGACATCATTTTAATTCCAATATGGTGGACACCCCGAGGTGCTGGACTAACAATTTTATACACCCCCATGAAATGGGTATCAAATTAAAGCTGTCTCTGGCAAAATATGAAAAAAAAAGTTTCTCCTAAAAACAAGAAATGATTATGTAAGCAAAAGACCCGATAACTAAGACTGAAATTAGCTGTCGGTTTTTGTGCTTTTGTAATAATTGATGTAATTTCATGTTTTTTTTGACTTATCATCAAAATAGTAACTTAAAAGTATTATATTTCGAATGGTTTATTTGTTGATACCCATATCGTCATGATTGAGAAATAGACATACAAACATAAATACGCTCAAAAAACGGATATAACAAACAAAGTTAACATTTAAATTAACTCCTTTGAAAGGCAAAACAAATACTTCGAAAATGTCTTTTTTATGTTTTACAATTTTCATGTGAAAAAAATTATAATGTCTATTTTAAAATTACAGACAGACACTTCAGTCGTGTGTATATACCTATTGATCTCATCTAATTTAAAACTTCCTTATTTTTATTACACCGTATAAATATAAAATTAATATTTATAAATACATACACGTATTTGATACTAATGCTTATGTTATTTTGAAAACATAATTCTCACGGTATATACGATTTTTAGCACATTTCAACAAAGTAGGTTTTGAAATTGAGGAATATAAACATTTTAGGTAATTTATTTTAACGTTTGATAGGATTATCTTTTACATTCACTTTTATCTTCATATTTCTTATGAAATGAAATGAAACGAAATGTCTTTATCTTGTATAAGTCTACGGAGGCACTTACAAATTGACATTTAGAATATTTTTCTTACACTACCATATGTGTAAATATCTAAGAATTTCCCCTGTAATGTTTTCATTCACATAGCGCGACCTTTCAATTGGGATACGTTGCCAGCGTAGGGCGCTGTTTACAAAAACAAATAACCAATTGGTCTTCACAAATATATCAATTGTTATGGTAATTCATGCGTTCTACTTAAGAAAACTCTTCTAGGCATTTTATCTCTTTGTAAGCTGATATGCATATGAGGAGACTTAGTCTTTAGAAGTGGATACGTATCGGCTTTGAGAGAACACCTGCTTTATACAGAATTAGTTAGTTTCTTTCGGCAGAATTTTCTGCTACCATTTTCAAAATGATGTTTTATTACCTGATGCAAAATAAAAGAACGATCATCTCATTAATACTGACGTAGCAAAAGATAATGTAGTCTTTCCGATGCCCAACAGACGGCCACTACAACCGATACACCATCTGTAATACCAGATAACGTTAAAACCTTACCTGATGTTGACCACAGATGCATTGCTACCCCTGCGTAATAATTTGGAATCTCCAATTAGTATTTCTCGCTTATCATGCCACCATCAAATTATTATGATTATTTAATAAAAACAAAAGTTTAAAAGTTGGAAAACGGCAACAATAATACTTTAAAGCCATATTTTTTTTACAATACATTCATAAATACAATAAATTCAATAGTAATAACTCAATATACTTATTATTGTTATTACTTACAAGCTGAGCCCTGCGGTTATACCCGCGTCTAAAAAATGTAACTTTACGAAGTTACATATAGCCAAAATTTTAGACTTTATACAATTTTAAAATTATAGCATGAGTTTTCTTTTTTTTTGTACGGAAGTAGCCTAAGGTACGCCTTATGACATCAGCTATCCAAAAGTGAAAACCCCCTCAAAATCGGTCCAGTGGTTTCCGAAATTACCCGGAACAAACCGACAGACAAAAACTTTAGTAATTGACGTTTTGTTATCAGTATCGTATATATAAGTACTTCCATATGCATTTGGTAAAAAGCTGTTATTTGATACAAAACAGACACTTCAATTTTATTTATATGTATAGATTAAAATTCTTAACTTATTATTAGCACGCTTTGTGGCATAGATACCAAAACTGATATCCGTGTCTTTCATATATTGGTTTCATTTATTTCCAATAAAGCAAAATTTATGATAGGATATCAAACATAAGCTTTGAATTTTGTTCCACAAATTTATAATACAGCTATACCGTTACATACCGATTAAAAGGGTAATTCTCATTTGTGTTAATTGCTTACCCCAATATAACGATAACTATCGCGTTATTTAGTTATAAAAATCTACAGAACACAATTATCTGTATAAAATGTATCGGTTATTTCAATTTCACCATTTTTTACATTGAAAATAATGTATAAATATATGATTTTTTTTCTATAATTTGCAAAATGAACATTGATATTTGTGTATATATGAATATACGGTTGTATTATGAAAAAAATATAAAAAAAAAAAAATATATAGTGAACTAGGGATCGGGCCATGTTAACGAGGAAATCACAAATACGGGATCCACTTGGACCTGCAATTTTTAGTTTAGCTATACAACCAATCATTTCGGCACTAAATTCTAAATTAAATTTATGGTATTTAAACGATGGCACTCTTGAAGGTAAAGAAGCAACAGTTCTGGAAGATTTAAAATTTCTTATACAAAAGTTTAAAAATTTAAGTTTAGATTTAAACTTTTCTAAATGTGAGCTGTATATACCTAATTCATTTAGTGATTTGGAAAAAAGTGTACGATTTATCAATTTCAAAATTTGACACCAAATATCCAGCTTCTGAATAAAGAGTCTCTTCGCCTTCTGGATTCACCTGTATTAGAAGAGTCTATACCAAGTTTTCTGGATGAACAAATTTCTAATTTTGAAAATATTTCTTATCGACTAAGCAAAATTAATTCTCATGTAGCCTATCACATTATTTGGTTTTGTTTATTTGTTCTTAAATTCACATATTTTTTAAAATGTTCTCTAATATGGAAATTCACAAGTCATCTCTTTCAATTGCCCTTTATATGAAAAGTCCTGGTGCCAGGCTTCTTTGCCAATGGCATTGGCATTAGGAAACTTTCTTCTATGTCTTTGCCAGCTTTTTTATCTTCTGCACACAGTACTAAATCATTATTTCAAAAACTAACATTTTCCTCTTTAGGTATTTCGGGAATTTCTTATTGTGCAGAAGCTAAGGAAAGTTGGCAAGCAACTTGTCCAGGTGAATCCCTCCCCGAATGTTTAAGTACTCAAAGGCTTTGGGACGACGTGCTTTGCAAATATGTTCATTCTGACCTTTTATCCAAATGTCAAAATTCTATTGAGCGCGCTCGTCTCCTTGCAGTTTTTGTTAGGGAATCCGGTTATTGGTTGCAAGCTCTTCCCTCTGCTAATCTAGGAACTCTCCTTGATAATACCTCTTTTTCCATAGCAGTCTGCCTACGACTGGGGACATTTTTAAATCACCCACATTGCTGTCCTTGTGGAGCTCAAGTCAGTCGTTTGGGTCTCCACAGTCTTTCTTGTCAACAAAGCGCCGGCTGTCTTTCTCGGCACGCGGCTCTAAATGATGAAATCCGGACGGCCCTCGTCACTGCCAACGTACCGGCTTAATTAGAGCCGAATAGTTTAGTGGCGATGGTAAGAGGCCCAATGGATTAATTCTTATTCCCTGGAAGAATGGGATATGTCTTGCATGGGACGCTACTTGCGTTGTCACACTGGCACCTTCAAATAATAATATTTCTTCCAGGGCAGCCGGTGTCGTGGCGACCGATGCTGAAACTCGCAAGTGCCAGCAGTATGGAGGCTTAATTAAAGATTACATATTTCTGGTATTTGGCGTTAAAACTATGGGACCGTGGGGATTACATGCTAAATTATTTGATAGAGTCAACGAATAATCAGAATGCTGGTACATACTTCGGTCAAAGAACTAGTCTTGCTATTCAACGAGGTAATGTTGCCAGCATTCTGAGAACTCATCTTAGGGACAGCAATTTGGACGCAGCTTTTTATATTTAATTTGGCAATTTGTTGCTTCTTACATTTAAGTTATATTTTTATGCATTTTATTGTTAAAATAGTTAATATTTTGTTACTTCCAATTTAATAATAAATTATAAATACCAGGGATTATGACAGTTTGAAGCAGTTCTTGCCTTTCGGTGGAAGGTTATGGGCATTGGTTGATCTACTTTTTGAGGCGACTAAGTTAGTTCTCAGAAACGTTACCATTTCTGAGAACTAGCCTAGTCATCATCAGACATCTACGATCAGGTCTACGTAGAAACTCTCTTCAATATTTACATGGTTACAGATATTCACGGACGGAAGTGACTATTTACCATGAGGCGGACTGCATGCTCGTTGTCACTTTAATCTTATAATAAAACATATAATTATGTAGTAGCCATATTGAATTCGAGTAGAGCAAATGTTGTTATAGGATAACATTGTTACTGTTACTGTTCGCTTCAAGTTTACTTATACAAATTGGTACTGATAGCACGCACGGTCCAATGGAGCGCACTCAATGCTAAACGTTTCCTCCATTCGCAACTCCGTTAATACGCTCGTATTAATTTAGGTGCATAATATACGGGTCTCAGATGGCCTGTAGTGACCATCCATTATACCGCAAAGCTAAGGATAACTCCATAATATCGCAACACAATGTACTGTAATGTACTGCAAATTACTTGTCATTAGATCCAAAGCTCGTTTAAGCCAGTAATTAATTAGACGGTTCATTTACAGTTGGTGAAGCAACTTCATCAAATTAAACTCTCTCGAGTTTGAATTGTGTTCAGAGTAGTTATTGTAATAAATAATGGCGGAATTGGGTCAGTGTTAATAAACAGTGAGTGTTTTTATTGGTTATCAATATATCTTTTCGGGTTATTTACAAACGTGAGACTATTTATTCACGTTACTTTTAATGTTTCTTCTTAGCTCAGTGATTTTTGATAAATTATTTTAATTTAATGAAAGTCAAACAATATCCATTTTATATTATATAAAATGTTAATGGATCTTTTCTTTCTAACAAAAGAGAAGATTCCTGGATTAATATAAAGGAAAACGTACGCATTTCCCATACTCGTATTGCACCATAATAAATTTTACAGAAGTAAGTATTTTATTCATCAAAGAGAATTCTTTATTAAAGACGTATCAGTTTATTTCTTTCCTAAAATACAGATGTACGTAATGCCACTCGAAGCTGTTTAAATTTATTTTTATTAAAAAAAACGTGTAGAAGAAGTCCTTTCACAGGAAGTCTCTCCGCATCAGTATTCCGAGCAGCATTCGTTGGGAGGAAACAAATTCCCAAAATTGAATTTTAGGAAACGAGTTGAATACGACACGGAGTACATAAACTGGGAAAAGGAACGAGATTTTTATCATTTTAACAATAGCTATGACCTAGTTGACACCAGCCGCCACTCATTTTGTTATCTATCCACGCAGCCGCGGTCGTGTTCCAATCAGATTATCGGACTCATCCTCAAATAATTATGTGCAACACAATCACTTATCTACAAAGTCATCGGAATTGTTCTATTAACAATCACACGCGTTTTACGGATTTATGGCAGTGACTATTAGGACATTACACTCAACATATCATTTATAAACATCAAAGACGAATTTTAATAACAAACAAAATTATATATATTCGCAGTAAAACGTTACTTCAAAAGCAGAAAAAAAGGACTTTTCTATTTTCGTTCAAAATAATATGGTATTTTATTTATGATTTGAAGGTTCTCATAATATTGAGTAATTTTATCGTACAATTAAATGTGTGGTTTGGACTCAAATTGACATAACAAGAAGCAGATTAATTTCGAAAAACTTCATCTCCCAGAAGGAATGATTGCGAGGAGCATTTTAACTAGATTATAATGGATCGTAACTATGATCTTTGATGGTCGAGCTTAAAGAACTGGAGTGCAATCAAACTATTATGAAATTTACCTGAAGCTCGCTAACAGCTTCACAAATTGCACAAAGGAGGGAATTTAGTACTGTTCGGAGGGATTTAAGCGGAACTTTTAATGTCACAGTTACGTCTTTCGTTATTTGTACCAGATCATATGATTAATTTAAACCTTAAAATTATTGTGACGACGGTAAATTTTTATTAATTTTAAGTTACCTATGTATTATAATTGAATATTGCGTAATACTTTTTAGATAATTTTAAGAATCATTAATTTTTAAATTTTCGACAGATTCAGTACATAATGCAAATCTTAACTAGTGCGACATTTTTAGTTTACAGTTTACTTGTACCTACTGCATTGTTTTATGGCAACATAGAAATATTTTTCCAATGCGTCTTTTCATGAAACATTTCTCATTAAAGCACGGTATACTTATACCATAATTTTAATTTCTATATATGTCAATAATATTTTGAAATTCACGGCTCACTTATAAGCCTACCATCTTAGCTTTCGTTAGTAGCAACGCATTTGTAATCGACTTCAAATTGAATCTCTATTCTCTATAAGTTGCTAAAAGGTGTTCAAGGGCGGTAGTAACCAACCTGGTGGTACCAGGTGGACTGCATGCTCGTTGGCTACTTCTATCCGATAAAGAGTATTTTTTTCATCATATATTAGAACATTGTGTAAGTATTCAAAATAAAATTCTTGATAAGAAATACTATTACATGAAGTTTTCTAAATTACGTTGCCTGGTTTTCTTTTAAACCTCCAAAGTTCTAAAAGAGGAGCAAACGAGCGAGGCTGCTGCCAATTCTCTAATTGCTAATGTTGGATAAGAGATCTTTCTAGGAAAATCTTTCCTACGAACAAAAGCTCAAAAGAAATAAAACCGAAATGCCGCAAAGACTAACGATTAAATATGCCATCCTCATCAATTTTTCCATTTTTATTAAATTACTTCAATTTATTCGAATAATTACCGTCGCTTTAATGAACTTTTAGATTTTTCCAAATTACTTAAAATCGAATAGAATCGTCATCATCGTAGGAGTTGGTCCAATCTGATGTTTTTTATTTTTTTATTCCGTAATAATATAATTTTGTACATAATAATCTTGGATATTCGTTAATCAATTTGCTTACAACTTTAAATAAAAGATACCTTTAAATTGAATAATACATTATAGCTATTTTACTACGCAAATAACGTATGATCCTTTTCTGCTTAGAAAAAAAAATGGGGAAATTGGGTGACGTAGATAAGATCCGTTAGGTATTGAATAATATTAATTACAATCTTTTCTGTCCTTAACTACTTTTATAAATAAACAAAACCAAGTAAAACTGAATCGGTTCACAGTCAACAGTGGGCGCTGTGCAAGCAAATCTTCGCATTCAGCGGGCGATATGAAACGTCTGACGGCGCTTTATTGATGGCCGCATCTCAAAGCCGCCCATTGCAGTTTCTAGGTTATGATTTTTATTACGTTTGCTTTTTAATTAAAATGGCATCTCAGTTAGATGAAACTGCGTGTGTTAATCATTTTTATTTCTATTTATCTTTGGTATGCATAATTATAATGTAATTATTCGTAGGAAATTGTAACACTTTCAATTCAACAATTTAGTTATTGAAAAGAAATTGTGTAATTAGTTGATTATAATCTGTTACCAAATTAATGTGGGTTAATAGAGGCTACTGCCGACCTGTCAAATTGAGAAGATTTGCTCATACACACTCATTATTGGCTTACCAATGTCAGAGTTTTATTTTTACTCTTCTATGTCCAGATTCTATGTATTGAAGGTAGTAGAGCTCTTTGTGGTTCGACTCCGGGCACCACCGCCACACTTATATCTGCCTAATAACAGCAGTGTTTTGCGCTGTTGTGTTCTGGTCTGAAGGGTGTGGTAAGGAAGACATACTTTTTCGAGGCATTCCATCTTAGTTCTCAGGGGTAGCAACGCATCTGTGGCTAACCTTAGGTGAGAGTTTGATCTTGCCTAGGGTTGACTACAGATGTCCATGGGCGGCAGTAGCCACTTACCGTCAGGTGGGTTGCATGCTCGTTTGCTACTTTCATACTATTAAAAATATATATATATATATGCAGTTTGGCAATTCGAATCACATAGATTTGGCGGGAAGATGTTGTCTTAGTACCGCATCAAATTGCGGAACTATGACACTATAATTAACCCGAAATTTAAATCAATTCAACCACCATATAAATAAATTACGTGAATGAAATGAAATATAATGAAATGGAACTAAATAGAATGAAATAGAATGAAATGAAAATAAACTTTGAATCAATTGGTATAAAAATTGAAAAGGAACAATATAGCGCTTAACACTACGGTCCTCCCATAATGTACAGATATAGGGTGTGACAGTGGTACCCCAGAAATCAAACTGAAACGAATTTAGGACTAATGTTACGTCTAATGAAGGTATCAACCAATAATTATCATAAAAACTTACAATATTATATGTATAAAATGTAAGTTAAAAAATGTAAACATTATTTATTTAATAATTTCTCTCCTTCGCCCATTTCAAATGATTCACGCTTACATTACAATCGCTTTTGTGGTAAGGACATTAAGTTTGTATACCTAATATGCAAAATTATGCATCTGAGAACCGTAACGTAATTTGTCGCTAATTTCATCGCTGTGTTTACCCGTTTACTGTTAAACAAGCTGTAAAATGACAGAAACTGGTCGACCAATTTTCATAATTGCCTAATTAGTGTGAGGAGGCAATTGCAGAGGCTTCAATCATGTTTATTCATACGAATAGATACAAAATGGTCAACGCATCTGATAATTCTATACTGTTATATATAAACTGAATTAAATTGTTTTTATGAAATGAAGGCGGTAGAACCATTCTGGGTTCATCTTCACAGGCACCACCAACATATCAATTTCTGCCCTCATATCAGTGATAAGCGCTATTGTGTCCTTATCATAATGGTACAGTGTGGAAGATAGATCCGGGGCTTTCCAACGTAGTACTCAGGGGTAGCAACGCATCTGAGGCCAACCTCGGGTAAGACGAATCCTATCTGGGGCTGATTATAGACGTCAATGCATAGCAGTGGCCACTTATATCAGGTCTACAGCAAGCCCGCTTGCTATTTCAATATATTAAAAAAAATAACACGATCGTAGACAGCATCGTATGGGTCATGAGCGCCACTAGAAAGATTTTAATTTTGCGCACTTAGAAAATTAGGGACATTTTTCAAAGATATTTAGACATGATACAACGTATCCGTATCATCGTATCGTAAAATGTGTCTCCTGAACGTTGAGCTACGACGCTGGCTCTAATCCACATGCCTCAGATTCTTGTTAGTGCTGAGTACTAAGGTGGTATGTGTTAAAATAGTAAATTTATTCGCATAGTAACCACATCCAAACAACAAACAGATAACTCGTATTGGAAAATTGATATTCAACTGGCATTGCACCATGCGTCCGAGCCTACACTGTGCCTACACTCAAATTAATGTACGCGTCAGTGCACACAACACGTGCCTGCAAGTGCTGTAACGTGAGAATTTTGTAAAGGATTAGATATGAACAAAACAAATTAGAAGCAGCTTAAAATTCTTACGAGTATTTCAATATAATAAACCAATCTTATAATCTCGAATGCATATTTACAGTACACAATTATGTAAGCATACGGTTGCCTTATATTTTATCTTATAGTACTGAAGTAATAAAGGCGACTGTATTCCTGTGGAGCCTTACCTGTGGTTGACCACTGATTAATAAATAAAAAAAATTATGTTCAACGAGAAGTTATTATGAAAAAAATATTAAAGTGCTATAATATATACACTTTTATTATGGTCTATTTAAAAGTTTTTAAGCCATAATGTTACAATAATAAAAAAAAACATTACTTCTCCCTCCTTTTTTCACGGGTGCCATATTTCACTGTTATTTAGCCTATGTCACCATGAGAACTTGTCACATGTTACAATCTGTCAAGCCGTTTGGGCTATAAAACGTGCCAAAGAAATGGATATGGGTACTCGTACATGCATACATACATATGTATGCATGTATGCATGTACGAGTACCCATATTCATCCATCCATTTGTTTCATGAATGTCATGCGCTCAAAAAACCTTCTTCTTCGCCATGCCTTTTTACCTTCTGACGCAATCAGATAAAAAGGCATGGCGAGTAGAAGTCATAATTATTGTACTACACTAAATAACTCGGTATTACTCGGAAAAAACGCAACAACTAAAGATATACTAGGAAACATTATTTTGAAGATAGTCTCATTTAAAAATACGTCCCAAAATATACTCCTTTCCTAGGAAAATGAACCTACCTAATAATCCTTATTTTTTATGAAGCTTTATTCGTCTTAAGTCTTATAATAAAGCTACAGAGGATTTTAATATTCTATTTAAGAAAGGTAATAATAATTTAGCCATGGAAAATAAATTAATTTCCCCCACAGCTCTGCCTAATTACAGTGTTATTTATGGTAACGATATTTTTGTGTTACGAAGCATTTAAGTGTTCAACGCCTGTAGTGTAGGAAACGTATCTTTGCTTATGAAGTTGAAATTTTAGAACCAACGAAATTTATGAAATGAATGAATTATATTATATTTATGAAAATTATGCTGTTATTAAAGAATCTTTGATATTAGTTAAACGGTAGTAGAACCCCTTGATGATGAGTAATTATAACGCATCTGTAGCTAACCTCAAGTAAAACTTACAGATGTCTACGGAACGCAATTACCACTTAACATCAGGTGGACTGCATGCTCGTACTACTTCCATATTGTAAAAAGTCAACTCACCGCAAGAAGTTGATGGCATGTGTTTAATGTCAACTTTCCGTATAAAAATAATAATATATCACATGATTTTTAATATAAATTGCTATTACTACATTTTATTGAGCTAAAGTCTATTTTAGTGTATTTTAAAATATTCCCGTAAAATGACATATAGACTGATAGGTGTATTTATTCTACTATTCAATATACTCTTAGAAAAGCATTTAGTTTCAAACTAACATTAACTAAATAAATGTAGGTTCATTTCTGGTCGATATACTGGTTCTATTTACCAAAAGGCCAAAGAATTGTACACGCAGTAGTTGTGTCGTAGACTCTTTCTCCAAGATTCAATTTTAAAAATTGTTCCTCTCGCCGAGTCGCATCTCGAATATAAATGGCTAAGAGTTATGACTAGTGTTGCCTAAGTATTGTTCTACGAAACTTTGAATCTTCTTACTCACATTTTAAACAAATACTAGTTAAATTTGTCCTGTTTTCATTTTAAACTTATCTTTATTCGAGTCTTCGAAACGATCACTTGAGCTGTAAAATTTATATTCGCTTTATTTTAAAGCTGAAGATGTCTAGTTCAGTTTCTAAATTAATTCGTAATTATATTAAAGTATGTTTTGTAAGTTGATCTAAATTACTTTAGTTGACTACGTTAGAGCAGTTAATGTTTTGATCTTTTAAGATTTCTGTAGCCCATTAGTAAATAATAAAACTCTTATAATTTTTACCTAATCCACGTTTCTCTCTGCCCAATCGTGTTTAAAAAAATGTCAGTTTACTAGCATTGCGACACTTATATCAATCGCTACAACAAAAGAAAAAATGTTGTACGTACCTATATTTGTTAGTTATTAGCGACAAATATTTAATGGACCTGAAAACTGATTATAAAACCATCGATGATGGTCACCAACCATTGGATTTAATTTCAAATATATCGAAAGTGCGGTACGCGTACAGTTGTTACGGAAATTGAATGCGATCGAGCACGGACACTGACAGAGCACGATGACTGACATGCTATATGTCCATCACTCGCGCGCACAAAGACTATTCCGTTCTCGTAACATTCGTTGACAAGGTTCAATTACGATTTTACAATATCACTTCCATTTTGGTTATTTGTTGTAAGATTGAAGTAAAGGTTTGAAGGTGGTGGAGTCTTTTGTAGTTCAATTTTAGAGGCACCAGTGTTACATCTATTGCTTAAAAATATGCTTAAGTAGTGTTAATCTGTATCATGTTCTGGTATGAAGGTATGGGGGGTATACTCAGGGATAGTATAGTAGAGATAGTATTGGATTCGATAATAGAAGATATAAACGAACTATCATTACTCGTTTGCTTTATTGAAATAATGCCAAAAATATTATTATCTTATAAGCCCGGGTTCAATTTCAGCACAGACAAACATTCTAATTAAATTATCTATCTATTTAATTAAATTGTTAGTCTGGGCTTTCGTGCAATATTCTTAAACGTGTATTTAATATAATATAATGAGTGTGAAGCACAGTGTGAAGCTATTCACAAGTTATTTATTTTATTCTTTATTTTTATCATCATAAACAAAAATTGAGATTAGATTATTGTATACTCACTACTCAAAAAACAATATATACATATATATTAAATATAATTTTTATATAAACTAAGATTTTTTGTTTTCTGTTGCGATAATTATTTTTTACATCGGGCTAATGGTACTTGTGATATTGACGAACATACAAGAGCAAATGTAAAATTATGTTATTTCTGCTATGCCACCATTTAAGAAAAAAAACGTGTTTAACATCTCACAGGGATGAATTGAAACATCAGAACAGTAACAATTATTTATTCGATAGGATCTTAAATTTGTTTAACACCTGAAATAATTTTAATTAATCAAAGGGTTAATTCAGCTGCCAGTAAATTAACACGTGTACCATAATTTCGACGAATCTCTGGGGCCAGAAGTTTTTATTGATATAGGTTCACCAAATTTTAAAATGGATTAACAAAATTCCCGAATTCCGAAAAATTGATCAACAAAGCCCTGAAATAATGTAACTTTTAATACAAAATATTTAAGCACGAAATCATTCTACCTAAGTTTTTAGGTAGGGTAATGGGCGGCGGGAGAATGTTGTCCATTCCTTGAATAGGGTAATGTAATGTTAATATAAAAAAGGTTTAATAATACTTATAAAGCTTACAATTAACCCATTTTTTAAAGTAGTAGAGTTTCACGAGATTATAGAAACAGCTCTCAGAGTGAAAAGTCTCTAGGTCATAGTCAACCATATCAGCATTTGAGTAAATTCGCAGCTCGACAGATTTTACGCGCCTTGGATTTTTTTTATATTTTATACTAGCTGAGCCCCGCGGTTATACCCACGTTTAAAAAATACACGTAACTAGACATAGTTACATATAGCCGAAATTTAAAACTTTATACAATTTTAACATTATAGCATTGTTTCAGTGAGGACTGATAGCAACTGACATTAGCGGCAGTGACGGTGGCTGCGTGCGCGTAGAGCGCGCGCGGTTTTTTAGGTTTTAATTTTTTGTGCGAAACCCTAATTATATTTTCTAAAATAAAAGTTACTCATTATGATATTAGCTATCCAACAGTGAAAGTCCCGTCAAAATCGGTCCAGCGGTTTCAGAGATTACCCAGAACAAACAGATATACAGACAGACAGACAAAAATTTTAGTAATTGATGTTTTGTTATCAGTACCGTACATACTTCCACATGCGTTTGGTAAAAAGCTGTTATTTTGATAATATTAACAGACACTTTAATTTTATTTATATATGCGTTCTTTTAAAATAAAAAACATAAACGCTTTCTACTTTCATAGCCCCACACTAGGATTTTCTCCTGTGACATTGGGTGCCATCGACACACAAACCTAAACTCATCATTCGGATGTCTGTATGGCCGGAGATCGAACCCGGGACCCACTGCGTGTCAGACCGGTATGATGACCGCTCCACCACGTAGGTCGTCAAAGTATGTATAGATACATGTATAGATGTATAGATATATGTAAATATGTATAGATATTTCCAGGAATTTATTATTTATATTTACAGGATTTCTCAAGCACAACTATTTTCTAATATATTTCTGTTTAAGTACTCAACCATAATGTTAGTGGCAATTTTAAAATAAAAAAGAAACCTTTTTACCTATTTCTAAGATATAATACGCAGGCTGTGGTAAGGAAGACATACTTATCCCAGTCTTTTTAGTCTTATCCGTACTTATCTGTGGCAAAATTTAGGTAAGATTCTGATTTTATCCAGGTTGATTTTAGATATGCTTGTTCGATGAGTTCTCATTTGCTATTTCCGTTATACTTATAAAAAATATCTTAAAACGTAAGCAATCAGGTAAAATGATTCTTATGCTTCCAAACTTCTGAAACACTGGTCTATTCACTAATAGGCATCATGAAGAAGTTTTGTACACAAGCAGAAAAGTTTATTGGGAGCCACGTATCAAACTGGGGAAAGATTCCCCAACTATCAAGAACTTTCAATAATCCCACCAAGTTTATTGTAACTTACGGTTATTATGGCAGT
>MOOZ01001439.1:34982-49358 GCA_002930495.1 Cecropterus lyciades | reverse complement strand
TTGCAATACGTTTGTTTGTTCCGGAGCGTATCTTCCTTTTTATACTGGTAAGACGTCTTCAGCTTAAAGTCACGGGTCGATACACCTTGTAAAGTTTTGAACTAGATGAATTTAGATGAAGATCTAATACTAGCCCTGGACTGGCTTTGTGCCACCTTGTTCTACATTGTTTCTGATATCGAGTAACACAGGGTTCTAGTTGTACTTAAACTTAATAAGCGAATGGCTATGCAAAATATATTGTCACTTACTTTAATTTGTTCATAATAATCGTGTAAAGTCCACCAATCTGTACTTTGCTAATATAATGGCGTGCCTAAAGGAAACCGGCGCCTTCAGAGAGAGTACCATTTATTTATCATGAACAGAATTACAAATATAATAGTTGTATAACAATAAATAATATGTTATTTTGAGGGTGGTAGAACCCCCTGTGGTCCGTCGCCGGGCGCACCGTAGCCTCCCTTATTTCAGCCTTATTAAAATAAAACGCTTTCTACACTCATAGCCCCACAGTAGGATTTTCTCCTGTATCGTAGTTGCCATGGACACACAAAGACGAATACACAAACACCCAGACCCAGAACAGAAATCTAAACTCATCATTCAGATGTATGTCTGGCCGGGGATCGAACCCGGGACCCATTGCGTGTCAGACCGGTATGGTGACCACTCAGCCAAGCGGGTTGTTACAGAAATGTAAAGTTTTGCTGTGTTATTATAGGCGTTTCAAATTAATCCTTAGGTGTAGCAAAGCATCCGTAGTACCCCGGCATAGATAAACTACTGTTAAATTATTAAAATTAAAATAATAAAATTCTCTTTTAAGCGTTAAAGCTTTGATTGTGCCGGTTTAATATGCCTTATCGTGCTGAATTTATTGTCACTTACTTTAAGTAAAGTTTATTCTTTTTAAAGTGTACTAATTTGGTCATAATAATCGTGTAAAATCCACCAATCTGTACTTTGCCAATGGCGTGCCTAAAGGAAACCGTCGCCTTCAGAGAAAGTACCATTTATTTGTAATTCTGTTCATGATAAATTTATATTTGAAGTCAATTAAAAATATAATTTAATTTTTATTATGTTAACTTATAAAGTTGATGAAGAATCAAAAGTTAAATAAAAATCATTTACATCCCTCGCGTATGATTGTGTAAAAATAGGGCTTTACTTTTGGACTTTTTTTATCGTCAACTAGTGCTTTACGCAACGTGTCTAAGCTAAACGTAGATTAAATACTTCAGCGCATTGCAGCAAAGCAATCCTCGTAGAACTCCCTCATGTAAAGCTCGGCATTGTAGGCGCTGCAACGCAGTTATGGTCAAATACATTCCAATAGACACATGTATGTAAACATTCCCCTCGCCCGACGTAACGGTTCTGTGATTCCTGTCATTGCACGGACGATTTATTCCGAAATTCCCTCACTTTATCTAAGATATTTTGATTCTGGAGTCGGTAGGAAAATAACGTGAAATAAATAACTCCCGGTCTTCTAGGAAATATGATAATAAATTACGTTGGCTGTACATCCCTTAACAAGCAAGAACTTTCTTATCGTGTAATATACTGTTATGGTTTCTTCGTGCATTCAAGGCTTCATTATCAGCACCTAAATAAAGTACTCCAAGTAAAACGTACTTCTTTCTAAAGTGCGCAAAGGTTTAATATAGGGATCGTCCGTCATTTTGTTGATGACATTGGTGTCCTCTTATGAGCCTGTGATCTCAATGTCACGATAAATAGCCGGTAATACACTTAGGCGTGGGACGAGGAGCCCGTAATAGCTTGGGGCGTAACGTGATTTGCTAGTTCTCTATTACCTTAATGCTCCACAAGTATTCCGCCAACAAAGGAAGGATCTTAATATAATATCGACGGGAGAGCGTCACGTCCGTATATGTAACGGTGTGTGGAGAATTTGAATTTGAACGGAATTCGGCAATTTGTAGGTACGCGATTTATATTTGGCAAACCTTAGTGGGTTCTACGTTTAAAAATACACCAGCAAATAGCTTTTAGGATACGTTATGCTGTGGTATACGGTATAAAGTCGCCATATCTCCCTGAGTGGTGTTTAATGTTCGCCGGTGGCGTGTTAAATGGTTGTTTAAATGGCTTTGTAGTTAAATATAAAGGTGGATATCATAAAGTGAGATTATAGTAGGCTATGTAATATCATGATCCGAGCCATCAGCCGGCCGTCTCAAAGTTAAGTGCACTTCAAGGAGCCGTCAGTCATAAGCATGTTACGCCTGATATTGACACTGGGGCGAAGTTTCATAGGCGTGGGTATGTTACATGTTTCATAGATCTTGCCACTGAAATGCCAAGGCAATCGGGCCGTACCTTTGGTGTGTTTAGATTTAATTACCTGCCTAGATACATTGTACTCGTAATATGAACATGCAAACTAATCTGCAAAATAGTTTTGAATATATTGGATAAAGGATAAATTATTAAAAAATACACAAACACATAAAGTAAATGTGTATACTGTCAGGACATCACATGCATAAAAATGGCAACAAATTAATTAAAAGAGACAACAAAATCCTATCAGCTATCGTTAAATCAATTTTACTCGTATTTTTTTTAATGTACAAAAGATGTTCATACAATTAAAAGTACAATCAAAGTTTTCGTTTATCATTGTTTACACTTTCAAAAGGAGAATCTATTACTAAATAAAACATATTTCAATATGCCCAGTACATATATTATTATACATATATTATATCCATAAATCGATAATAATTTAATGTAACGTTCTAGCATTTTATTTATAACGATTTTATTACAAATATCTAAAGCCCATAATTTTTTCATAAGTTTCTAATAAGTGTAAATTCAATACATATACTCATTTAATAAATTTTCATTTAAAAGAAATTTAATTGCTTTCTATTTTCATTGCTTCTTTACAACTGGAACGTATCAATCCCATGCGGAAAGCTACTATGTAGCCTGTAACATGATTTTCTAAACTGGGAGCTCTCGATGTGAGGGCTCTTCAACGCTTACTGAGTAAAGGCATACAGCGGCTCCCTTGATACACTTCACACTAAATGACCAATGTACGACACGGTACGACTCGAGCATATAGTTGGGTTAATTCTTTAGTAAAATGACAAAAAACATCACATAAATATTTGCAAATAGTTCTATTCCTGCAACTGAATAGACTTTTTTGGAAGCTGTTTTTGAGCTGAAATACGCCAGGTGTATACTATGCCACGCTTCAGATCGATGGAGGATGAAAAGAGCTAGAGCCTGATTCATTTCGGATTTATAGTCCATAACCTGAGAGCAACGAAACTATCATTTGAAGCTTCAATCGCACTGCGCTGCAGATGTCAGCGTTAAGCGTTAATGTCACGAAACTTCGCAACAAATATTTTAATTTAGCGATCACCCATTTAACTTTTAACCTAACTCGATGTTACTTAACTTTGTAAATAAGTTAAAGTTTACAAAAACCCCCTTACAAAATTCTCACTACTGGGTTAACAACATGAAAATACTAAATGTAGTTTTACTAACGAATACTAAACGGGCTCCCCGTTTAGTAACCCTAACAGCCACCAACGTGATTAACCAATCCAAATAGCTCTCTGAGTCTCTAAGGGCTCCTCAGCGCTCACTGAGTAAAGGTCCACTTAGCGGCTCCCTTCGTACCCCACACACTAAATGATAAACTCTTTTTATACTCATTGCACCACATTAGTAACTTTCTAAAATGTAGTTGTAATGAGACACACTCTCCTTCATGCTCAAATAACAGAACAAACTTATCATTTATGTTCGTTTATACAGAATATTATTTATACGTGCTTAGGAAACATCAAAGTATAAAAAGATTCTGCGGTCGTGGGACTTTCATCGGGAACGAAGTTCAATCCATGCGGCCAATTCACCAATACATGGTAATAAAGAACATTGGAAAATGATTCCTTCGATTGCAGTCGGGTAAAAAAAGACATGTTTATTTAAAACTTCTATTTTAACATAGACAACAGTAGTTTAAATGAAACTTCGGTCATTTAATTTTATTAATACTACTATCCAACATGTTAATGTATTTCAGTGTATTAAGACTGTGTAGTTACATAAAGTGTAAAGCCGTCGTAGACGGCGTTTTGATACATTTCTCCAAATTTTTAACTTGTTTCTCTAGCAATCTGATTTTAATATTTTTCTTTTTAAATAATTTGATTTATTCTCCATGTTGATTTCAGTCAGCGGTTGCTAAAACAAGTACAAATAGCGTTAGATTTGCATATTACATTTTGTTAATTATCAGCAGCCAAATGTATATGTATAAATGTATAACTACTATTGTTTCTACTTTTAATTTTCACTGCTTAACACACGTATCACACGTATTACACGAAATTGATAATTAGTTGTTTTTTTTCACTCGGTGAACTCCATGTCATCATACCCCAAAGTATCAACAGAGCACAAAACTACAAAATTAAGTTGATAGCTGACTTAAAATATTTTGGCGTCTAGGATAGAACTTTTATATTTGTTAGCATTGTTAATTAAAAGTAACCAGGCAACCATTTGACATTCTTGGGTTTCGTACCCAAAGGGTAAATTCGGAACCCTATTACTAAGTCTTCGTTGTCCGTCCGTTTGTCCGTCTGTCTGTCTCATGAACCGAGATAGTTAGACAGTTGAAATTTTCACTGTTGCCGCTATAACAACAAATACTAAAAAAATAATAAAACAAATCGTTAGGGGAGGCTTCGATACAACAAACATGATTATGATTATTATTATTTAGGAAAATTAGTATTAAGGCAGTTTCGGGATGATAAATCGAAATAAACGCTTTCTACACTCATAGCCTAGGATTTTCTCCTGTGTCGAGGGTACCATGGATCATGAGAGTACCATCATTCAGATGTCTGTCTGACCGGCGATCGAACCCGGTACCCACTGCGTATCAGACCAGTGTGGTGATCGCTCCGCCACGCGGGTCGTCAATGTCATCAGAATAAGGTATCCATGAGTGGCAACGGAGACAACCATCGGTTTGACTGCATGCTCGTTTGTTACTTCTATACCATAAAAATATAATTATTTAAGAAAGCAAAAGAAACTGTAATTATTTAAGAAAATAAAATTTATAAATCTTATAATCATAGAAAATACAATATTCTTACTAACAGATCCCGTACGGGGAGTCGCCGCGAGCCCTAATGCAATTATCCAATCCAATCCAGACAGCTCTCGCTCTGAGCCTCTGAGGCATCTTCAACGTAAAGGCATACTTAGTGGTAAATGATTAATGTATAAAATTAATTATTATCAATATACTTGATGAAGAGAAAATCTTTTTTGAACAGAAGCAAGATTATGAGTATAATATGTAACACGGCCCCTACACCCATTTCTGCCTTATAACGATTGTGTTATGATTTGCAGGCTATTATAATCTAATACATACGAGTACGAATACAAGAAGTTCAAAGTTAATCCTCAGGGGAAACACCGCATCCTTGATTAACTTTACTTCCTACGTAAAGTCTGTTGAAGTTCATGTAATGTATTACATTCTATTGGTTTATAATATTTAAAGAAATGGTATCATTACATTGACAAGGACTTTATTATTTCACTACAATAAAATATAGGTACTATATAAAAATGAGGACATATTTTTTTGTAAGTATTAAGTTGCAAACGAGCATGCAGTCACCTTGACGGTAAATGTTTTTTGCTGTTCTTTAACTTCATAAATAACAGTGTTTTATCTGAAATTAATGACAGATACTTTATACCTTACCTTAGCAGTGCCCGCGACTTCGTTCACGCAGACTATAATATAATGTATCCACCTTTAGACTTTTGAGTTCCACTGCTGGATATAGATCTTCCCTAATGGCGGTTTTGTCAATAGTTACCGGCTCCTGGCATGAGTCACTACACTCAGTAGTGGGTGTAGATGGTGTGGATTTGACAGATTTTACATCCAAGGATATCCCGAAAAAAAATACTCCTTTATATAACTAAAACCCTAAATCTAAAATTTCATATCATTAAAACTGTGGAATTTCTATATCGAATTTCTACCTTTATTGTGAAAATCCGTGTCACGGGTGAGACAGAGGAGAGGCCATGGGAACACTTGCTTCCAACCGCAATCTGTCTGGCGTTAGACCTTTTATGCCTTCCCTGACTTGGAACTGGAACCCTTGTAGCAGTCATTTTTGGTGTGGGAGATTAGTTGTTATCTCTTTCTTGGACTTGGACCCTTAAAATCCCAGACAGAGGTTTATCCCCCATTTTTCTCCTAATAAGATTAGGAGTTAGAGTTTTTTTTTAAACCAGTGGAAGCCCAAACAAACATTTGACCCTTATTTGTCACCTAAGGGATAAATGTTCCAAAAAAGTTAAAATAGGTGGTTATTTAAAACTGATAGGATTTCTGTAAAATAATCGTACTTTCAAACAACAATTGAACCCGCAATTTACCCCGTGCGGGTTGATTAAAACAAAAGCGGTGAAAAAAATGTTCCATTGTACCAATCCAAGAATCTGAATACTAAGTTTCATACTGTTTGCATCAAAACGTACTAACAAACAAACTGGAAACCCCTATTACACCCTCTTTGTAATTGATTTACGAATCTTAACTTGAATGGTGAACTGGATGTTCTGATTTCGTCCAACTATATAGCTAAATACTAAGTTTCATTGACCTTGCATTTGCAAATATTCTTAAAAATTAAAATTTCGTCTCCTTTTTAATCCTCTTAAGGGTTGACTTTCATAAAAAGGTGAAATAGGTGTCTCATTTTATTAAACCACGAAGCCAAATATCAAGTTTATTGCGCTTGCATTTAAATTGGCGGACCTCATAAAGAATTGTCAACCCCTATTTATCCCTGTTAGGAGTTAATTTTTCAAAAATGGTGAAATAGATAATTCATTTTATCAAACCACAAAACCTTGTTGGATTTCTGAAAATATTTTGAACCCTTATTTCATCTTAAGAGTTGTATATTCAAAAACGGCAAAATAAATGTTTCGTTATATTAAACCACAAAGCTGAATATGAAGTTTCATTGAGCTTGTATCAAAATTGACGAACTTACAAACAAACTCGCAACCCTTATTTCACCACTTTAGGGGTTGATAATTCAAAAACGGCGAAATATATATATAATTTTATGTAAAATCAAGTAAATATTTCAATATATTAAAACAAAAAGGTAAGTACTAAGTTACACTGAGCTTGCGTCAAAATTGAAGGACTTTCAAACAATGTTGCAACCCTTATTTCACCACGTTAGGGGATGATTATTCAAAAATGGCGAAATAAATATATTATTTTAAGTAACCAAAAAGCCAAATACTAAGTTTCTTTGTGTTTGCATCAAAATTGACGGAGTTCCGAAAAAACTGTCAACCCCTATTTAACCCTCTTAAGGGTTAATTTTTCAAAAACGGTGAAATAAATATTTCATTATATTAAACCACAAAGCTAAGTACTAAGTTTCATTGAGCTTGTATCAAAATTGACGGACTTTCATACAAACTTTCATCCCCTGTTTAACCCTCTTAAGGGTGGAATATCAGAAATACCGTTCTTAGCTGACTTCTACGTCATAAAAGGAACCTCTTGTCAAAATTTCATGTTTCTACCTTTAGTAGTTTAGGCTCTGCGATGTTTAGTCAATAGGTGAGTGAGTAAGTGAGTGAATAAGCTTCCTTTCGCTTTTATATATATAGATTCTATAGAAGTATGTAACCGACGAATTTTTGAGTCTATTTTTAGGACGTTTTTCTTCACTTCCAAAAAAAATAGAGATCACTTAAGTTTTCTCTAATAACTTATACATAATATATGTTTAAGCGTACGTCCTATTGGATTAATATAGATTCCCTCAAACCGGACAGCCCCACTCCATGTCCTCTATTATAACGGTCGCTGAGTAAAGGACCACTTAAAGGCTCCCTTGATACCTCACACACTAAATTGCCAGTGTATATACTGAGTGTTAATTTATATAAAGGCCATTTTACCACTATATTATTTTCTATGTACTAATAATTTGAAGGGAGCCTTTCGTGGTTTGACTTTGAAGGCACCGTCGGCACGCCCTTTTCAGCTGAATTACGCGCGTTGTTCTAATCTGATTAGTATAATAAAGGAGACACTTATGTAAGGCATTTACAAGATGTATTGTAAAAGAAAACTTTCTTTTACAATACAGTTATTTACTAGCTGTCTCTCTTGAGTAGTCAAGAGAGACAGCTAGTCCGCGCTTATGTAGATAAGCGCGGATTATTATACAAACTTTAAGCATTTATTTAACTAGTTTATGGGTGGAATATGAAAAACTCTTTTTTAATGAATGCTTACATCATAAAATTACCCTCTTTTATGTACGAGTATATCAAGCTTCATAATCCGTTCGCTTTTTATATTTTATATATAATTATAATATTGATGTATTTATCAGTATTGATATTAAAAAAGATATATTTTTTATTACATATAATGTTGCTATTTGTAATAAGCTAAATTCCAGGAAAGTCATACAGTATTCCGCCTCGACTTCTAGCAGTATCGAGGCTGCTACGCGCAATGGATGGGGTAATGAAGAGAGCAATGACGACATCCATCTTAGTTGAATTCCTGTTAGCTTCTAGCTTTGCCTGTTTATTTAAGTTGATTAATTACACTTTTTTCGTATAATGAACTAGTAAAATGTATTTATTACAGGACTATTTAGTAAAAGTTTACCTTCAGTGAGACTTGGTTCTTATTTGTCTTTTAATGAATTCCGATCTTTTTCTGACTGATACTAACATTTTAGTCTGAATATATTCTTAATGAAATAAAATCATTTTACACACAGTTATAATATAATCACGTGACATGATAATGGAAATATACAAAATAGCAATAAATATGTCTTAAAGTTGTTTAAATATACACTTTCTCAGACAAAATAATATATATGTAACATTAATCTAAGCAGCGTTGAATTAATAAAAAATAGAGCTGAATTCCAAGAGAATTATGTATTCCGTGTTGACTTCGAAGAGTATCGAGGCTCATGCGCGCAATGAATGGGGTAATGAAGGGGAAAATGACGTCATCCATCTTAGTTGAACTCCTCTTAGCATTTTCGCGTCTTGCCTGCCTGCTTAATTTAGTATGTTACCAAAGAGTTTTATATAAAAATGCAGAAAAATACGTTCAACCGTGACTTTATTCATCTAATAATCAAATACAACAATAGATGGAGCCGAATATTTGTATTATTTTATTATGTCTCACTAATTGCAAAATTAAATTTAGTTATTTTTTGACGGGCACACACATCAGATTTTTTGAATTTATGTACGTAATATGAATTAATCACCACTTACTAAAACAAATGTCGCCAAAAACGACCTGACGAAAATTATCATAAAAGCGTGCTTATAAAAAAATAATTCTTAAAGGCGCGTTTATAATAATTCATACATATTAAAACTGGTGAAGGTTGTCTGACAGAAAATGCTTATAAAATTAAGTCCATCTTTGTACATACATGTTAGTAAGATTGAATAAATAAATAAAACATATCACACTGCTTAGTAATTACGCAAACAAACCCGTCATATAGAACTAGAAAAATAAACAAAAGCATTAAAACAAACTGTATGAAATTTATGTCAATTTTATAGGGCTAAATTGTACCACGTAGCACTCGACACAAAAAGGGGATACACAAAAAGGCAATTTATTGTCACCACTAAATTAAAACACGAGCGGTAGGTACGTTTTAGTGCGCTCGCTACGTAAACCGGTATTAACCCAATGTAGTGAGAATTGGGCTATCCCCACGTAGCTTTGGCTTAAATGCACTAGTGGTTCCTTATATTTAACGTTTCTAATAAAACAATTTTAACAATAACACAATCGACCTATGCATTCTTAATAAAAAGTAAAAATTTAAGATTTTTATTTTTATTATAGATTTTTATTAATTTAAATTTTTTTAAAAATTGTGTAGGTTTAGTACATAGTTAAGAAGTCGCCAGTTATGATATTTTTACAACTCGCTAAGTCGTGATGCTGAGTGGGTAAACTTTTCAAAATAATAATATTTTAAATATTATATAGTTTTGTAATATTATATGCTTATCAATATTATTCGTGTTTGTTTATTAATATCAAGTAGTGGTTGCATGCAGTCAACCTGACATTAAGTGGCTACTGCCGCCCATAGACTGCCGCCCATGCTGGCCATAGATGCATTACTGTTGAGGACTATGTTGGAATGCCTTAGATAGTTATGTCCCTTTTACTATCTACTTGTCCTTAATACCAGAACACAACAGCGTTTACTACGTTATTAGACAGAAGCAGATGTGGCAGTGGCACTGGAGTCGAACCACGAAAGGTTTTATCACCTTCAAAACTATGTTTTTAAACATCTTTAAACTATATTTTTGAAAAATCACTTCAATTTTTCATCGATATCCGTTAACACCATTAGGATTTTCCATCAATTTGCAGCTGCATTTATATCAGGGATAAGCTGAGTAGTAGGAATGCCACTCACCTAGGTAGACGGGCTACGGGCTGCAATTGACTTCTGTAAGAACCCCTGTTTTTGTGGAGGTACATGCCTGTGATAGTTATTTCAATTTTATACATATAAAAAAACAATATAGTTAAATTACTTATTACACAAGTTTCACGTTAAATTATTTATTTAAACTGCTATTTTAGTGACTGAGATGCCTATTTAACAGCAATTATGTAATGTATGTAGGTACGTAGAAAAGGGAATAAAACGAATACCCGATGATATTATACGGCAGTAAAATAAAGCACATCGGACTATGTACGAAATATACAAAATATAAATTTACAAAATTAACTCAAAAGTTGATAATAGCTATTTATTGGAAACAACGAAACTAAGAATAGTACGCTGTAGTCAAAATAAAACACGTAAGTAGATAGAATAATAAATATATACTTAAAGCAAAATACGATTAAACAGGTTTTTTTGTGTTTTTCAAATTAAGTATCTAGAGCTCGACTCTAGAGGAAGGCCTTATCTGGATGCCGTATGAAAATAAGTTTATTTTGTACTTTTAGTGACTGAAAGGTATGTGCTTGTGTATTATTGTGTGCCGGAGTAAATGCATCATCATCGTCAACCGATCACTGTCACACTGCTGGGCACGGCTCTCCTCTCAAGATGAGAGGGGTTTAGGCCCTAGTATCGAATTTGTAGATTGCATACCCTTGAGAACTACTTTTTTTAGAGAATTTTCAAGTATGCGGGTTTCCTGACGGTGTTTTCCTTCACCGTAAATCAGTGATAATTAATTTCTAAAACGCACATAATTTTAGAAAAATCAGTGGGCCGTGCCTGGTCTCGATTCGAACCTCGGACCCCTCGAATGAGAGGCCGAGTTTCAACCTTAAGGCTGTCACTGCTCTGAGTAAATGCATTCGTGTGAGATAATTGTGTTATGTAAACTTTTTTTTCTCTTGTATACCTTTTTAATTACATAAATAAACTTCTACAAATTCATACATATACATATATCAAAAGCTACGTCACAGTCTACGTGAGATGCTACGATCTACTATGTACTACGATCCTACGTTAGACGGAAGGCGTAAAGGTAAAACGTTTCTAACACTTTTTGTCAGTAATGGAAGTTCTTTGTACGGATATTCCGAGTGGACGCGCGGTACGACTCGCAATCGGATTAGCGACATCGAGTGATAGAATCGAGTAGGCATTATCGACGCTGCAGTTCTTGACTTCTTTTCAACTAAAGATAAATAATATTATATTAATGATTTCTGTCTTAGAATCCCATTTGAAAGATTTAAGTATGTACTACTATTAAATTTGTAACTTTTGCCGCAATTTTTCTAACGACAAAAATTATATTGAAGTTGACTTTTTTTTAATAACATAACATAGCAATAGTTTTTTACTATTAAACAAAATCATTTTCTTCAATTATTAAATTCCTCTGTCATTGTAAAATTTGGTATGAAATAGAAACTGTACAGGTAAAATGTGCTAGTATTTTTGTCAGTAATGGAAGTTCTTTGTACGGATATTCCGATCAGACGAATGGAATGTCCCGTAATCGGATTATCAACACCGTGCATAGACCGTGACAGTATCAAGTAAGCATAAGCTTAACCGTACCTGTGGTAAATAAACCATTTATGTATCTAGTTCTTGATGCATCTAAAATGTATGTATTTCACTAAAGATAATCAAAAGTAAATTAAGTAAAGCCAGTTATAAAATACAAATTATGAATTTATTCAGTTGCTTCAATTGTTTTATCGTATGTATGATTTTTATGTATAGATTTTTTAAGTAGGAAACGATCATGCACAACTACTACTACTACTACTACTAGCACTAATAGTAAGTAGTCACAGAGCAATTGCCGCGTATGTACCTATTCGTAATAAACACCAGATGAGATCAGAGTTTTACCACTCCTGAAGACTAAGTTGGAACGGCTCGGATAAGAATGACTACCTTACCAACTTTTTAAACTAGAATACTGCAATGCATATCACTGCTGTTATAAGGCAGAAAATGGTGTGGCGAATGGTTTTACTTCGGGGGCAATCCCAGTTTTGAACCATTAAGATTTCTACTACGCTTAGATTGTAGTTTTTATATTAAATATAAATAAAAATATAGAACTCGTAAATTTTAAATGACAAATGGATTTATTTTAAAACTTTTGAAAACGAATCAACCTTTTCCACAAAAACTGTAATACATTACTAACAAAACACACATAAATGTTCTCCAAGTACATAACTTACCGAATACAAAAAAATAATCGAAACAATTGACCGGGTTAAAGTAACTTGACCGTCAAACAACTCAAATCAAGCAAAAGTCATTTAGCTAAACAGCCGGATGGAATTACAAAAAAGTTTCCCCGAAAGAAAATTTTAATATAGCGCCGCAATAAAACGTTTGAAAAGAAAACCTTGCAAAGTAATTATTCGACACTAAAGTAAGGATTAAAAAGTAACGATCTAAAATTGAAGTCATTTTATATGAGCAACGATCATTGTACGCTCTTGGCTGGCGTTCGGAGATTCTGAGGATAATATGGATAATCCACGGCGCTCGGAATGAAGCTTTGGAGAACCTTCAAGCTGCGCATATTATTTATTCATTATCATATTTTCGGTCGTGATCACCTCATAACTGAAATCGGGAGTCAGAAGCTATTGTTTTAAGAACAATAATTAATATTTACAAATCTTCATCGTTCACAGAAAATGAATTTAAAATGGTTAGTTTAAAATGAAGCGTTGTCGCTAGTTTCCACACAGAATTTCATTGGTATCAAAATTTAGTAATAAGTATTGTTGTGTTCTGGTTTAAAAATAACTTTAATACCATTATATTTGATATTAATTAGATATATTTTGAGAAATCGTTTGAAATAAAACTTTAATTAAACTTTATACCATTCACCCTGTTCAGGGTGAAAAACAAACTATACATAGGTCTGCCCTAACAGGCGCCATTCCAACTAATTCAGTGTCATTTGAATCTAACGGCTTTTTACTGATTTTGTGTAGGTCATCGGTTTACCTTTTCAATCTGCGATTCTTTCCCCGCTAATGAAACTTTTCATACCAATTACCCTGTATTATGTCAATTCTGTTTTATGCATAACACTTGTAACAATATGTATATGTATATTCCCATTAACAGTGGATACAGATTCCATGCTACTTTCTAGGAAAAAGTTCGAACACCTTGTGTAAATATGTCTCCTTTACCGCTTTACCCTCCATCCACAACGCAACAGCGCTTAACACTAATTTGCACGAGGCTGAAATAGGTATGGCGGAGGTGCTTCCGGAATCGAACGGAAGAGTCGTAGCACATTTATCATATTTCCTCGATAAATTGTGTTATTTATTAAATATAAAAATAAATTTTATTGTGCCCGGTAATAATGTGCCTGGGTTGTCTATTGATGCCCCCGCTGTTTGTATCCCTCGTTCCAAACAAGCAATAAAGTCGCCGGAAAGATATTACAAATCCCGACTCATACTCTACACCGTAAGTATGCAAAATCTCAAATTTCTGGGTCAACGACAAGCTTTCGCAAGATTTGTAAGGGACAATACAATATTTGAATAGGCTTACATTGAATATTTTCTTAATATGATAATAAGGTCATAGTTATATAATAATCGTATAAATTGTTAAATTCCTTATTGTGTATTCACCGTATATTGTAATTAACAATTTGTAAGGGCCACCGTAGGCCTATGCAAAATAAAGATATTTCATTTCATCGTTTAAATGCTATGTATAATATATATAT
>MOOZ01001436.1:61357-81485 GCA_002930495.1 Cecropterus lyciades | reverse complement strand
CTTCATTGGTGCTCCGCTCCTGCTGGTCTTAGCGTGATGATATATAGCCTATAGCCTTCCTCGATAAATGGGCTATCTAACACCGAAAGAAATTTTCAAATCGGTCCAGTAGTTCCTGAGATTAGCGCGTTCAAACAAACAAACAAACAAACTCTTCAGCTTTATATATTAGTATAGATAAGGCCATTTTTATCGCTAAATTGACCTATATAGATCATTGGTGTTCTTAATTATAGCTCGTTCTATAAACCAAGTTCGCTAACTAGTATGACTTAGAACTTTTTGCGGCTAGATTGAATAGCTTTTTCTAGGCAGCCCGTCTTAGGTCTTAAAACTGCTTTCTAATAGGCAAAATGCGGCCAAATGCTGACCTAATATTTAAAGTTAAAATACTCTAGTACAAAGTTCAAATTTTATCAACGGCCTTTATGTTATTTTGTAGAAGAATCGCTGTTAAAAACAAGTGGTATGATGTTAAAGTGACTTTAAAACCTCATTACTAAGGATTTCTTTGAATGTTTAATTCTAATAACAATGTTAATTTGATTACCCTGTTTCGAAGATTAGCACATAATTATAAATTATTAGTTAATCAATGGTATTAAGATAAATGTATTTAGAGCGTATGTATGTATGTACGAGTATGTCTACTTATAGGCACACGATACAGCCCACACAAGTTTGTGGCTTGTGGTTGATAGATAATTGAATCGTCCCAGTTTTAAAAATGGCACCTATAAATAAGAAAAAATGGGCAGGAAAGACTTTTTTAACGTCATGATTATGTCAGTTGTATGTACGTGTGTAGTGAACCATGTGGTGCCCGCCCAGAATCCTGAAAAAGCCCTTTCTTGATCCTTAGCTATAGATGATCCATACATGGCTAACGTAAGTTGACTTTTGTTGACAACAAGCGTGGCGAAGCCACCATACCGGTTTTACACGCAATAGGTTTCTGGTTCGATTCCCGGCCAGACAGACATCTGAATGATAAATTTAGATTTCTGTTCTGGATCTGGGTATTTGTCTTTGTATGTCATGGCAACCACGACACAGGAAAAAAATCTATTGTAGGGCTATGAGTGTAGAAAGCGCTATGGGTTATGAAATCCTTTGACAACTAGTCTTATTTAACTAGTTTTAATCATATATAACTAGTTTGAATTATTATTATATAAGACGAATGAATGTAATTTCGTTTCTGCTAGATACCAGTACATGGGACATACTAGGGTAAAGCAAAATTCTGACATGACTGTTAAAACGAAAGGAGGTTAGGTAGCCCCGAATTTTAAGTATAATGACTACCTATTACCAATCAATAGTCCTGTAACGCGTCATCAATATCCAAGGGACCTAGAGAAAGGTCGTTATACTTGCCTTTAAGGAATGTAACACAAACAGATTTATTTTTTTCAAAATATGAAAGCTCTTATACGTACAAAAGAAATCTGTTAGCTTACATTTCATCTCTGGTTTATTTGTCTGAGATAAACGACGGACTTAGAGATTAATAAATCATTCTCTACTAGCTGTGTCTCGCTGTTTCACCTGCAATCAAAAATGTCTGCAGCACATTTTCTGCTCTTTGCATTCTCCCGATGCAACAAACAAATCCATTAATCATTTTCATTGACCTACCAGTTATATGACAGACCACACGGTCTGTCATATAACTGGTATAACTGGAATTTAACATTTACATAGTGGTATGTAAATGTTAAATTAGAGCATGAATAAGTCTTAGCTGAATAATATCTTTCTTAATAAAAAAAAATTTGCCTGCACGATCTGTGTCTGATACGTTCAATATCTGTATATGAAAACGAATTTTTAGCCGTACCGAAAAGTAAGTCTAGTTTCTAGTTATAAGAAGCTTAGTGTAGAAACAATAATATTTATATACAGTTTTTATATCAAACATAAGCTTGTTTTCTCAGCGCACATTATGTTGAAATACGGACTTAGTTAATACTTAAAGCATTCACTTCAAGTCAATTGTACACACCTAAACTTAAAACGATGAAACGCAACTTTATTTTCTTGACACAATTAGTGAGCTTCAAAAACTGTGTACATAATTAAATAAACAAACGTATTTCGTACTGTCTCGCGTGAGTGCACTTCCTTTCAGCCCGTGACAGCACTTTGTATGACATGAAGACGGCCTCTTGTAAGAATGTCGTCCTATATTTTATGGAACGAAACTGAACTGTGTTGGAAATGTAACGTTATTTTGTATGAAAGTGTATTCTTTTTTATATAAAACTAGCTTTTGCCTGCGGCTCCGCTCGCGTGGTTCTCGTCTGCCCTGATAAACAGTATGTATTCTATATTGCAATACAGGTCATAAATTATATGTATGCATAATTTTGTAGAAATTCGTTTAGTTTTTGCATAGAATAGTAACAAATATCACCCTCGCACACTTTAACTTTTATAATATTAGTAGAATATTTTCAAGTAAAACTAAAGTGGATGCCGGCTGTCTCAGATATGAGGTATAGATCTGATGGTTGCAAACCATCTAATACGTAATTATTGTCGCACACGGACACCCGTAACTAACTCCACATAAAATATGGGTTCCATTTGAAGCTTCACCATTTCTGAGGTCTAAGATAGATATCTTGAAATATCAATAACAACTAAAAGTATATAGATATACATATAACACAATAGGAACAAGTTAAAATAGTTCCATCAACTGAAATTATCGCATTACAAACCATAAAGACAAAATCAATTAGGTCGAATTTGATTGTATAAGCGATTTTTATTTACCGTTCGTACATTTGAAAAGTTTTCAAGCTAGCCATTGACTCTTGTTCCTTCGTATTCTGATTTATATTCGTTTGATAGAAGGTTTTCAACTGATTTTGTATTGGATAATAGGTACCTAATGTCGTTATTGCGTGTTCAAACGACATTGCGTCATTGTACCTTTAATGTTAGTTCAGTCATTTTGTTATTCCCTGCAATTACTTCTCATTTGATCTTGTTGGAATTAAATTGATGATAACAGAGTTTACTTACGCTAATAAAATGATAAACTATGTTGTTATAAATACCGATACTAATAATATGATTATTTATTATAATTTAGAAGTGGTAAAAGAACATGCAGTCTACCTGATAGTTAGCGATCACTGCCGCCTATGGACATGTGTAAGCAACTTCATATAGAACAGAGTTTCTATCTAAAATCAATCATAAATGCGTTGCTACTCACAAGGGTTAAGTTACTCGCCACATATAAAAGTGTGCCGGCAACCACACCTTTCCATCGAAACGCATGAACTGCTTTTTTATAGTATGGAAGTAGCAAACAAGCGTGCAGCCTGATTGTAAGTGGCTACTGCCGCCCATCGACATCTGTAATCAATCTTAGGTAAGATAAAAGTCTCAACTAGGGTTAGCCACAGATGCGTTGCTACCCCTGAGGACTAAGATGGAATGCCTCGGAAAAGTATACCCTTACCACACCCTTCAGACCAGAACACAACAGCGCATAACACTGCTGTTATTAGGCAAAAATAGGTGTGGCGGTGGTGCTTCGAGAGTCAAACCACAAAGAGTATTTCACCCTTCATCGCTAAATCTTTTTTTTGCTTCACGCTATCACGCTGCAATTTAATTATATATTTACATTTTTCGTAAATATAAAAGGATAAAAGACCTCCGATATTAATTTCTCACTACATTCATATGGTTTACCCTGTTAAGCAGTTGTAGCTTGACTATTAAAGCCTTTATTGAAATATATGTTTTTAAATATTTCAAAGAAGAGTTGAAAAAATCCCTTTGCATCACACATTTTAAACGTCAATGAATGAGTTTGATGACTTCATAATTAATCTAATATAGCGTACGCCCCAAGATAAAAGGCTAATTATTTTATTTAGCACCACCATGATGTCCATGATAACAAATGATTTTTTACAAGAAGAATACAACATTTTAAAATACTTAGTTTTATACTTTTATTTCATTTAATGGGTTGTTTTATTTAATACATTTACTTCAATTTTACGCCGTAGGAAACCGACCCTTAGAATGAAGTGCCACTAAAATTCACTTATCTCTGTGTGAACAAGTACAACAAGATATACTGGTGTTTATTGTTTATAATTAAACATAACTCATTCTTGTTAATATCATATCGACTATGATATCACCACATAACAACTAGTATGAAATACGGTACATGGATCAGGTACACAGTACACAATTAAGGTGTACCTTAATTGTGTACTGTGTACCTGATGCATAAAGGTCAAGTCAAATGACAATAACAAGAACACGTATAATTTGCTGACAGGACAAACAAGGTACAAAGAATTGATGGTGTGATTGAGTTACGATATATGATTAACTCCAATTCGATATAACCTGAGTTTTTTATACATAATTTTGAATTAGTGTCGTAACTTCCTGAAACTCGTCAAGAGATGGCGCTACTGCAGTCTGAATCACGATATCGAATTTTTCTCAATATCCTGCATATATATACAAATTTGTAATAAACGGAGGTGCGGTCCATCTGATAGTAAGTGTTCACGTTGACCCATGGTGATCTGTAAACAAATTCATAATGAAAAGAGATTATATCAAAAGTCAATGACAGTCGCAACTCCCGAGGACAAAGATGGTCTTCTCATATGAACTCATGTGACGGACAGAAATCTGAATGAACTCATCATTCAGATTTCTGTACTGGATGTGGGTGTTTGTGTATTCGTCTTTGTGGGTCCATGGTACCCACGAAACAGGAGAAAATATTAGTGTGGGGCTATGAGTGTAGAAAGTGTTTTTATTTTCATTCTTCTACCTTGTAAATTATTAAGTACTGATTTATTTCCGCGGCTCTGCCCGCATCCGTTACGCTTACCACGATATTGAGTATCCCATGTATTATTCCAAGTCATAAACTACCTGTGCGCTTCACCGAAATCCGACTTGTAAATTTTGCGTGAAAGAGTAAAAAACACACACACATCATTACAAACTTTTGTACCTATAATGTGAGTAAGCTTAATACATCAGACCGTCATAGCCCGTACATTGTTCCGTGTATCACATACAAGTTTAGAGCGTGGGTGTTCAAACATATCAATAACAACTAAAAATAGATTGTAATTATCTTTATTTAAAATAGGTCGTTAATTACAACGTGGGATGTTAAATGTCACAAATGTGGTGGTACCCTTTGATGTTATTACGTCACAGGGCCACCGTGTGTTCTTTGAAGTGCGTGGTGAGTTACTCAAAGCGCTACCAATTAAACGTAAACGTAAAACGCTTTCTACACTCATAGCCCCACAGTAGGATTTTCTCCTGTGTCGTGGGTGCCATGCACACACAAAGACGAATACACAAACATCCAGACCCAGAACAGAATTCTAAACTCATCATTCAGATTTCTATCTGGCCGGGGATCGACCCATTGCATGTCAGAGCGTTATGGTGACCGCTCCACTACGTGGGTCGTCAGTTGTCAGGGGCAGCAACGAGTTTGTGTCTGACCTCAGATCCTCGAATCTTCAATCTTTGGGGTAGCTTTAAGACGTCCATGGGCGGCAGTGTCTAATTTCCATCAAGATAATTGGACTGCATGCTTATTTACACAAATTGAAACAATTTTCACTCTTTATTCTTTTGTTTGTCAGATAGATGAGAAGAGGAAGAAGAGGAGGAAAAGGGGATGTTGTAAGTGTTTATTCCCATAAAAATCGGTCTAGCCTCCACGCGTGTTGCCGTGACCAAGGGAAATAGAGATAAATATTTATAAATAGGTATAAGATTCACAAAGATTATCTAAAAGATATAAAGTTAGTAGCATTTCTTTAACACCTTATCATAGTATGAAAGAAAAAATCGCACTAGAAAAACTAATTAACCTAATTAATTCAAAGAAAATTTTCAAATAAACACTAGTAGTTGATCTTTCTCTTAAGATTTCATATTTTAATACTTCAAGCGCATAATGGAGATAAGGAGAGAATTATATTTAAAAGCGTCGACTTTTCTCTGACTTTTCCTTGTAAAGGGTGAAAATTGTGACAAGTGGAGGTTGTCAACTTGGTGCCGACGTGGCAGGTCATACTAAGGATCTCTTGAGTCAAAGGGGTTGCGTTTGTACAGGAAAATGTAATGATATAAGTTATAAGACAGAAATGACTAATATGAATTTAGAATTTAATCTTCGTTGGCATAAATTAAATAAGACAAAATTAAAAAAAAAAAACAAGTATTCAACATTTTGATCTTAATAAATATACTAGTTACACGAATGTTTCAAAATGGTAATGATTTCGAGCACTTGTTTGGATATATGCCAATTTCTTTGCACGCCCTACAGTGCAAACGTTTTGACGGATTTGAACATATAAGATGTCGTTAAGTTTATTGTATATGACGGTGTGATCAAGGCGATAATTTTAAAGTATGAAAATAGAAAAGAAAGAATATAGATATCTATTAAAAGCTAGTAGATAGAAAATAGGGCTTGCTATAATTAAAAATAAAATATTACAATATTAAAAATAAAAATAAAATGACTTCTTGTTCAAACAAAATGTTTCTAAACAAACTTGATTATCCATCTGTAATATTTGCTACCACCGGGATTTGAACTCGGAACCGCCGCCACTAAAGCTTTATTAGTTTAACTTACACGTACGTTACGTGTAATTTTAGGATGTCAAAATTGTGTTTTGTTATAATTTACCAAATGAGTCTACGATAAATCGGATTTTAAGTGGTTTAGAAATATTTATAAGTCTTGCAGAGTCATTCTGAATAAAATGAGTCGGCGAAATTATATATTTTTTTTATAATATTAACGAAAGTTTAAATATAATTTTCTTAGGATCGGGCGACCATGAAACGTTTAAAAAATATCCTTATCAATTGATGGATATCTTTTAAGATTAAGTTTCGTAGCGTCTTATTTAGTAAGTAAATTGAAGTAGTAAACAAGTTTACAGTGACCGGACGGTAAAGCCCGTCATTTATACAACTTTTAATTGAACAAGTGTTTAGTTCTAGCCATCGTTTAGTTACAGCACATAGAATTGTTTTTGTATTTAGATCGGTATAAGTGGATAGTAGTTCAACTAGAAAATCAGAAAAACATTTCGATCGCGTTTTGATCAATAAAAATGTCACATTGAAGAAGCAAATGAGCCTGCAGTCCATCTGATGGTAACTAGCCACTGGAGTTCATGGACATTTGTGGGCAACTTCATAAATAACAGGGGTTCTATCTGAAGTCAATCACAGATGCATTGCTAGTCCCAAGAACGGAGATGGTCGCCTCGTATATAAGTGAGCAGGCAATCACACCCTTCCACCGATACGCAAGAATTGCTTCACGTCAGAAATAGGTGTGGCGGCGGTACCACCCCGGTCGCACTACAATGGTTCTACCACACAAAAAAGTTATACAACAATGCATATGCATTGTTGTATAACAATACTGTTGTATAGCAATACTGTTGTATAACATTGTTGTATAGCAATATTGCTAATATATTTTGTTTAATGTGTATTACCTCGAATAAATAATCGTTCCGCGACTTTTCACAGACTGGTCAGTAGGCCAAACTAAAGAACTAGTTAATAAATCAATAACGATTTCATTTAATATATGCATTAATGTCGAATAAACTGTTTGATCGTCACAATCTCAGTCATACGTCCACTGAACTATTTGTTTTATGTAGCCATTATATTTATACGCAAGGTTTATCACACAAAGACATCTGTAATCAATACTCGCGAACCACATATGTATTTGGGGACTGACACTTCTTACGAAGCCTGTAGTTTCAGGTGTCCTCTGCCGGTCGTAGTAACTACAAGGGTATTCTGGGGTTGCGGGCGGCAAGAGTGGGAACTCGAACCGTCCAAACAAGCGACCCCGGGAAGCATGGCGGTATGTGTGACTTCATACCGTCGTAAGGACCTGACGGTGCGGTGGATCCATTCACTTGGATGGAGACCGATATGGTTAAAATCCCACACAACCCGGCGTCGCTCCCATGGCGTCAGGTACCTTTTGAAGGTTTCCTCCTCTAAACCAAAAAAATTACTAAGCTGAAATGTCTAGTGGACCCACCAAGCATTTTAACTTAGTTCTTAAAGTAGGTAGTAACCTACACTAACATTCCAAATATTTTTTATCTTTTGTACAAATGGAGCCGTAAATGAAATTAAAAAATAAAAACTAATAGTTTTAAAGCTCATATAAAACTGTAATGAATACAAGTAACCGTATCCAACACGCCTACTCGTCTATTTACAGAAAGTTACTCTATTCTGAACTACATACACAAATATATTTCACACACACATATGGACGGAATCAGAACTATGTCGGTGTTTCCTTCCGGACAGCTAGACGCGAGAATAACTCTAATAGTGCACGCACACGCTCGTTGAACTGGAGTTCTATTACGTGAACCAACACGATCTAATCTCGATGCATTTCTGTGTCCCTTAGTACGAGTTTATTACGTTTCCACAAAACAATGAATGTTTTTGGCCATATATTACATAAAACGCTTAAACGTTTTCTACACTCATTGCCCCACAGTACGATTTTCTCCTGTGTCGTGGGTGTCATGGACACACAAAGACGAATACACAAACACCCAGACCCAGAACAGAAATCTAAACTCATCATCTAAACTGTCTGGCCGCGGATCGAACCCGGGACCCACTGCGTGTCAGACCGGTATGATGACCGCTCCGCCACACGGATCGTCGTATTGTAATTTATTGTTACGTACACATACGTTTCTGTTTTTGTTTTCGACTTTGTTATTTACTTTGCAATGATGGACGGAAACGTTAATAAGGATTGTTTTGAGGGAACGTAATAATCTAGAACTAAGGGCACTGATATGATTGCTCTGTAGATTTGAAAATAATGAATTTCGATCTTCATCGTAATCATCATCGTGTCTTCTATTATAATGATAAAGGATGTCATAGTCCATCACTCTGGTAAAAAGACTTGTATACTATATTTTTTTCAAAAATTTCCTTTTAAATCATTCTTAGGGATGTAGGTTTTCTCACAATATTTTTCTTTAGCATCAGATCATAAATATCAATTTATATGTGTAATACAAAAAATTCTAGCGCGTGCTTGGATCTGAAATACGAACCTAAAACGTGAGAAGCTAAACTTGCTGCAAGGTTATCAAAATTTGCGCGTATGTTACTATACGGAATGTCTAATACCGTGTATATATATATATATTTAATAGCACTGATATAGCAAACGAACATGCAAGTGAGCCAGCACACTGTTCCGACGAAATACAAGAACTAATTTGCGCTAGAAATAAATGTGTCTCTACCTTCTCGGTTGACTTATTCTCATTTTCCTGTCTTTTTACCCGACTGTGTCAGAAGGAGTGTAATGTTTCTCGAGCGTATGTATGTTTGTTTGTATGTATGTCTATTTCTTTGGTACGCACTACAGCTCAAACGACTTGACGGGTTTTGAAGTATGACATATTAATAGAATCTTCTCAGTTTGGAGAGTGACATAGGCTATATATAAGATTTAAAAATGGCGCCTGGAAATAGAGAAAAAAGGAGGAAGGACAATATGGGTACCCACTGAAAGCTAGTAAATAGATCAATCTAAATATATAGTGCAGTATAATGGATATTTCTCAAAGCCATATTAAACGTACTCGGGCATAAGTCAGGGATCAAACCTAGGCCCTTTAGAATTTTGATTATTTGTAAATGACTAGCCGGATGTGGTCAGAGCGGCTAGGTATCTGTTATTTGCAAACGACCTAAAATTATTCTTTGAAATCGGACAACACGCAGACTGCCAACTTTTACAAAACGATATTGACAACGTTTTGTTGTAGAGTAGACAAAAGAAAATAATGCCCAATGAAAGCAAGTGCTCTGTAATGTTGTTCTCTAATACACGTAAACAAACCCCAATCAAGTAATCAAGATTTAACGCGACTTACCTCCGTCAAAGATTTAGGTGTCTTGATGATAGCGGACCTTAGTTTTCGTGACCAAATAACTACGGTATGCAAGAAGGCCTACAGAGTGTTGGGGTTTGTTTTACGTTACACTCAGGTAATTGACGGCATTGCTGCAACTAAGTTATTATATAACAGCTTGGTTCGAAGCATACTTGAGAGTAACGCAGTTATCTGGAGTCCACATGGAGGAAAATACAAACTCAAGTCGGAAAAACTCCAAGACAAGTTTATCCGATCATTATATTACCGGCAGTATGGATATCTTGTAGGTTATCCTTACATATACCCTAGCCCGGTTTTGTTAGGTATGGTAGGATATAATACGCTGGAATTTCGTCGTAACGTCGCATTATTAGATTACGTCTTACAAATTCTAAGGGGTAAGCTGTATAATCTCTCAGTGCTTGAGCTGATCATGTTAAACGTTCCTGATGGCTACATATGGTCGCGACGAAGGAAACTGTTCGCAACATCTAGTTATAGGCTCTTGTTTAAGGAGTCTCCTTTAAATAACGCGATACCACTGCTAAACGGATTGGTGGCTGGGAACCATACAATAGATGTTTTTTGGACACGGACAGCATATGATTATTTAGCGAAGCTGGACAAACTAATTGGATAAATTTTGTTAGATTTGCATTACCCTACTATTTTGATATAACCTCACAATATATATCATTATGAACAAAAAAATAGTTTTAATGTTTTTAACGATGTCACTATAAATGTCTAGCATTCGCATGAGGTAATGTTACAATTCCTTAGAAATAATAGGATATAATAATATAACTTGATATTTCTGTACAGTATTCTTTATAGCTTTCAAGGTTACAAAACGATTTTCAGAATAGCACTCCGAGCGTAAACTGCATTTCACAAGGTCGTATAAATTAAACTGTGGAACAGATACACTAATGCTCAAGTGTAAACTTTACTTTCGATGTTATTACAGAACTACCAGTTCATATATTTTAGTATAATTACAAGGTCGTATAAATTAAACTGTGGAACAGATACACTAATGCTCAAGTGTAAAATGTACTTTTGATGTTATTACAGAACTACCAGTTCATATATTTTAGTATAATTACAAGGTCGTATAAATTAAACTGTGGAACAGATACACAAATGCTCAAGTGTAAAATGTACTTTCGATGTTATTACAGAACTACCAGTTCATATATTTTAGCATAATTACAAGGTCGTATAAATTGAATTGCAGAACTACTTATACACCGATTCTCAAGTTAATGATGTAGTTCTAATTTTATTAGAAAACTACCAGTTCATCTACATATTTTTGAATAATGACGATCCGGGCTTCAGTGGTCACCATACCGGTATGATATGGAGATTCCGGCTTTGTTTCTCGACTAGGCAGACGTCAAATAATGAGAGAAATTTTCGTTCTGGGTCTGGGTGTTTGTGTACTTGTTGTTTGTGTGTCTATGCGTACATTAAACCCTTGATATGTGCGTGGTAAAGAGTGTAGAAATTGGTATTGATTCGATTCGACATTGTTTAAGATAGTTTCTGCTTTCTGATTATTTTTCTGAGATATGGATAACATTAAGCCGTGCAAGAAAAGTTGTAAGAAATATCTTGTGTTATATAAAATGTTTATATAGAGGGTAATAAGAAAAATGTTGTGATTATAAAACTAATAGACTCAGCTCCGTAGACAAATGTTATAATTAAATTGTTTTTGTTTTTCAGACCTTTGTTATTATTAAACATATCAGCGAGTGTGTGGATAAGTCGTTAGGCTTATTCAGTAAATGGTGTCAACTAATCCAAAGCAAAACATGGCGATACTGTTTGAATATTTTAATGAAGTATTTTTCTATTACAAGCTATAAAAATAAAATATCGCTAGAGTAAACATAAACTAAATACTGTTGAAAGTATATATATTGTATACTGTTACATATACAGTTATTTTAATGTGTATAAAAATGTAACAATTATGTATAGTCATCCATCCATCAGCCCTTTGAGGATATAGGCCTCCCCTAGACGGCGCCGTTCCAAACGGTCCTGTGCCTTCTGAATCCAACGGTTTCCCGTTGTCTTCTTCAGGTCATCGGTCCACCTGGTCGGGGGGCGTCCTGTGCTCTGTCTATATTATGTATAGTAAAAATCGTAATTAATAGATATCCGGTTAAAATGTAATTAGATGTGTCTACATTATTAAAATAACTAGTAATATATAGCTATAGATATCAATAAGAAAAAGGTTGGTACAATTCATAAATTTTAAGAAAAAATATATTTTGTACCAAAATATTATAAAATTTAACATTTTTTTTACTAGAAGAAGCAAACGAGCATGTAGTTCTTTGATGTCAAGCGATAAATGAGTACCCTGTACATAATAATTAGACATTTATAATGAACATCATACAGGTTTAGAGTTCTATCTAATCGTAACCGCGTTAATATCGCTGATAAGTAAGTTGGATTGCCTTCTAAAAGTGTCCCTATCTATATCATACCCCTTGACCTGGAATAGAGAAGCTCTAAAACTGCAGTCATTGGGCAGAAAGATGTATGATAGCATCTGCAGAATCGGACCACGAAAAACTCCACCTCCTTTTTCATATAAAATGCACTGTTACTCGCGTATATATCACAGTATCACGTTCAATCCTATTTACAGAATGTTCCGAACCACTTAAACTAGTTAAACTCAATTACGGGCACCCATTACCAGTTTAACGTGTTCTTGTAAGGTTCAATTTGTCTTTGTCGTACCCCACTTGCACCCACAGAAGTGTCGGTGTTGAACTTTCGTTGATTAAAACATCTATGAATTGGACCCATCAATAACCTGGCTGTCATGGGCACGGAATTCCCAACATTATATATGACGGCGCAGCGGCCACTGTCATGTAACAGGTTGACATCTAGCTTCCAAAGTCAGCCTAGCGGAGCGTCATGGTCGATGGAAGTGTGGGCGGCCATCTTTAGAGGACTTTTGTTTGACACGGCGCCCGTGCACCACGCATTTGACGAATCGCTTTGAATCCGTGATATTACAAGATCTAAACGCTTGATCGAGTTGATTTTATGTTTCTATAATTGTTAATTAATTATTTAGAAAAATATTTCTTGATTTAACAATACGATGTTTAAATAACTTTGCGAGAAGAACGAATAATTTATTCATCCACGCCCCACATAACCACTTATACAAGATGAATTCTGATGAAGGTCCTCCTGGCTTTTTATACATATTTTTAAATTAAGCATGAAACGAGTATGCAATCCACGTGATAGTAAAAACCTGCTACACATTGAAATTTATAAAGCGAAAGAAACATTTCCTGTATGGAATCCCACATTTTTTGATATTTTATATGCTCATGTGGAAAATGTGTTAGAACAGCATAAATTCAATAATTGATTATCTTCTTAATAGGATTCTAAAGATACAGCCGTTTAAATAATAATATATCAATAATAGTAGTATAGTAGCAAACGAGCATGCAGCCCACCTGATGGTAAGTGGCTACTGCCACCCATGGACATCTGTAATCAACACTAGGTAAGACCAAATCTCACCAATGGTTAACTACAGATGCGTTGCTATCCCTGAGGACTAAGATGAAATGCCTCGGAAAAGTATGTCTCCCTTACCACACCCTTCAGAGCAAAACACAACAGCGCATAACACTGTTGTTATTAGGCAGAAATAGGTGTGGCGGTGGTGCTTCCGTAGTCGAACCACAAAGAGTTCTACCTTTAATGAAGTGCATGTCTGCACGCAGACAGAAAAACGTATAGTGTGAGTAAAAAACTACCAAGTAATTAGTTTTCTATAAATTAAATTAATTAATTATTTTAAAGTCAGTTTATTTCTTAGTAGCTCTTTCCCACGGCTCCACCCACTGTGGTTCCGTTATAATATATTACACAGTATACTATCCCAAGTGTTATTCCAGATCATAAACTATTTGTGTGTCAAATTCAGCAAAATCCAGTAGATTTTGCGTGAAAGAATAAAAAACATATATCATCACAAAATTTCGACTTTTTAATAATACTACCAAGAATATTATATCGTTTACCATTTCATGATCGAGCCATAATTCATATGGTGTATGTCGATCATTTTATCTGAAAAAGTTGTTTAAAAATATTTTGCAAACCACCGTTTAACCCAATAAGTGGAGGCTTCATCGAGCTTTAATCATGCAACGTGATATGCACATAATTTCAGGGCTTCCGTCGTTTAAATTGAAATATTTTGCGTCAAAAATATTTGCCAACACATGTTTTGTGTTTTTGAAACGCTTTTTACACTCATAGCCCCACAGTAGGATTTTCTCCTGTGTCGTGGATGTCATGGATACACAAAGACGAATACACAAACACCCAGACCCAGAACAGAAATCTAAACTCATCATTCAGATGTCTGTCTGGCCGGGGATCGAACTCGGGGCCCACTGCGTGGCAGACCAGTATTGTGACCGCTCCGCCACGCGGATCGTCAAAATACGTTGATACTATGGATATAGTGACACAGCGGAAAAATAGTCTATAGTTAATACATAGAATTTTGAACATGTTACTTTGGAAGTAATAAATCAAATATCAGGCATATCCTTCAGTCGGTGGACATTTAAAGCCACTTTTATTTATGTAACTATGTCTAACTATATAGGTATATCTAAATAAAATTGTTATAACGAGCATTAGTATATATTTTTTATTGAAAACGGAAAATATAGTTAATTGTTGTGTATGACGAAGAGTAGTACGTAGAAATTCGATACTGAACTTTGAAAGTACTCAACCAAATATTAAGTCTTTATAATGGTTTCATTTGTTCATTGAACTCTTAAAACCATTAAAGATGTTGTGTAACATACTAAGTACTTAAGCGTTTCAAAGTTTGCATATACAACTAGTAAAAGTAAATGTTAAAAATATTACGAGTATTAGAAGTATAAATTTTCCATTATTTATCGATAACGCTTAAGTTTGCCAATAGCAAACGAAAAACATTAATTTAATTGACAAAAGAGAAAATTGGTTGACAAACAAGAAAAATGCTCTTAATTGGTTTTGTCTTTGATAAAGAATTACGCTTATTAAAGTTACTAAACAAATGCTATAATGAATTATTATAGTACAAATTTAAATTTAAGAAAAATATACTATATTTCTTATGCATTTTTTTTTAAATATCTAGAACCCTAGAAACTCTCGAAACAAAAAGAAAGTTTCTTTTCTGTCGATTTTCGTGTTATATATTATATTTTAATGTAATAATATCCACCGCAAGACGCTATTTCAAAACATTTCAACATTCAGAACTTTAGCTTTCTTTTAAAAGAAACATTCTATACAAATACGAGTTCTTTTGACGTTTAAGTGTTTCGTTTTTAAATCTTGTTTAAAAAGCACGTATTAGCTGTCGAGTTGAAAACTTTCAGGTTAAAGAGCTAACAGTCCGTTCACTGGACCTATAACAATATGAAAGTATTTTTGCTTCGTAAGTTTGCATTGAACGAAGAAATCGTTTCTTTAACGCAACCTAGGTAAAGTTAGCTATACTAGTTCGTAGTACTTGAATGACCGAGCTTTGTGCTACGTTTTATCCATTTCAAATGACTATACATAAAAGTGCATAGTTTGCGTTTGGGCGTTCATTTTTGCGATGCCTAAGTTAAGTTAGTTTACTATTGATGATGGTAGAATTCTCTGTAGTTCGACTTCGGAAGCACCGATGCCATACAGAATTCTTACTTTGTCAAAGTCATTACAATTAAAAGTTAAAATACATCTTTTTACACATAAGTAAAATAAGAATTTTTGTGTTGAACCCGACTTGTTAGTCACTTTTGATGTATGAAATTCCAAACCGGATTTAGGTATGGAATCCAAATTTTGGACTAGACAAAACAAATGTTAACGTTACGTAAATTTATAGGTCTATCTCAGGGATTGAAATAGTAGTCTCACCCATTCTAAGGCTCGTAGTATTTTATCTGGAAAACCTTACCCTAAACATGTCATCTTATCATACCCTCAAAGGTCTGATTATTTATTTTTTGATGATATAATGGCAGTCAAAATTTTTCATTGCAAATTTATCTGTCGAATGCGCCCCACATTTTTTTTCTTTTTAGCCCCCGACGCAAAAAGAAGGGTGTTATAAGTTTGACCGCTATGTCTGTCTGTCTGGTTTTTGAAACGTAGTTCTTAAACGGGGACCGATTTGGATTCCGCTTTGGATGCAATTTTAACGAGCAAGTGTTATATTTCTACAATTAAAATATAGGTGTAACTCACTCGAATTTGATGGCTCACCTAAAGATTTTATTTTTGACTTTTTATATGTTTGTTCACTTTTTGTTAGAGCGTTGGGAGTTTTTTAACTTTAATTTAATTTTATTACTCTGTTATTAAAATGTGGTGTAACAAAAATTTCTCGTATTAATTAATTATATTCACGTATCAATTCTATGCACCTATCATAATATATTTGATATTTATAAAAAATTATGGCTAATTGAAAAAAAGAAATGTTACACCATCACTTATTTTTGTCATATTGCAGCAGTACGTAGCAGCAGACGACCGGTCACCATACGGGTCTGATACGCAGTGGTTTCCGGGTTCGATCCCCGGCCAGACAGTCATTTGTCACCAGACAGAATGATGAGTTTAGATTCTGGTCTAGGTGTTGTGTATTTGTCTTCTTGTGTCCATGATACCCACGACACAGGAGAAAATCCTAGTGTGGAGCTATGAGTGTAGAAAGCGTTTTTTTTAAATCATGATTATGCAGTCCAACTGATATGAACACTCAATCCGTATCTCATCCACACCCTTCCACCGAAACGCAAAAAATGATTCACGCTACAAATAAGTATGGTTATGATAGCTCCCTGGTCAAATCATATTCCTTCTATCATCTTGTGAAAATGATTCCTATTCGTCGTCAACCCATTACTGTCCCACTGCTGGGCACGGGTCTTCTCTCAGATTTAGAGAGTTTCTGGCCACCGCGCTGGCCAAGTGCGAATTTTCACGTGTGTAGGTTTTCTCACGATGTTTTCCTTCACCGTAATGCAGTGATAATTAATTTCTAATACGCACATAATTAAAAAAAATCAATGGTACGTGCTCGATTTAGAGGTCAAGTTTCAACCATTCGGCAATCACTGCTTTATTTATAAACGACCTATCATCTTGTGAAATGGTATTGCGGTAAGGGATAGAAAGTTTTACACTTATCGTTTAGTCTTCAGGAAAAGACACGTTTTTGCGGTTGACTTCAATCCTGTTGGTGTTGTTTGCGATTACAAATAACTACGAGCGGTAATTTATATCATGACCAGGACTCCATGTTCACATGCTACCTAATTTGTAAAAACAAAACTTATAAGTGCTAAAAATCTATAAAAAACGTTCACTTTCAAAAGTGTCAGATTCCACGAGCACACATTTTATAAAAAGGGTCCCATAAAGACGAAATATAAAGGTTACAGTGTTTTATCAGGAAGCCAAGCCAAATATGTCGCCATGGGGCAATATCACCGGTTACGAAGGGTTAAGCGACCCGCATTTGTCAACTTTAACATACTGCTCACCCTCGCTTTGCTTATTTTAACAGGCTTAACATTTTATGTACAAAATCTGTAACATCCGTCTAAAACTCCTTAAGTGATAACAATTATATATCCATAAGACATATAAATTACTTAAAGTAAGAAAGTAGTCTAACCCGGTAAATCTTCATATTTCGTTTCATTAGGTTTTTAAAATGACATCCACGACGCCATTCAAATTTGGTTTGGTAGAATTCATATAAAATTTATTGCACATGTAGGTATCCTAGAATATCAGTTTTTTTTTAATATAGTATGGAAATAGCAAACGTGCATGCAGCGCACCTGATGGTAAGTGGCTACTGCCGCCCATGTTCATCTGTAACCCTAGGTAAGATCAAAGTCTCACCTAAGGTTAGTCACAGATGCGTTGTTCCCCCTGAAGACTAAGATGGAATGCCTTGGAAAAGTATGTCTCCCTTACCACTCCCTTTAGATCAGAACACAGCAGCGCATAACACTGCTGTTATTAGGCAGAAATAGGTGTTTTTGGTGTTTAGGCGGTTTTGCTTCAAAGAGTTCTACCACTTAGAAATAAAGGAGAAATAAATAGAGTTTCCTCACGATGTTTACCTTCACCGTAAAGATCTTCTCACGCTGTGAGGAAACTTGACTAGCAGTGGAACACTAATAAGTTGAAGATGAGTGATCAGCGGATATAAACCTCCAAAACAAATGGCAGCCAAGGCATTCTTGATAATTACCTAATAATTATTTTGTTTCTTCCTAAATTAAAGAAATCCAACATGAATGTACAAAAGTTTAAAATGTTTTTATTTTCTTACCAAAATAGTAACACCAAAATATTAGTGAAAGCGACTAGTTTCACAAAAAATCAAGGCCGTAGTCAAAATTTCGTCCAATTATTCTACCGCATATCGCATTCGACTCGCCCTATATCTATTTCATACGAAATTCCTGGTAAATATTCACAATTGGACAGGAGCTAGCTTTTTCCTGTGTATCCATTTATTCAAAATGGCTAAAATGTAAATAGAGAGAAATATTGTGAGAGAAAGTGATGGAGTATATAAAATAGGATCTATATTTTTAATATCGGATTCTTTATGAATTTAAATATTTTTTTTACTTATGTCTAGCAGTTGACCTTAAAAGGCAGATGGATGGATAATATACGCTATCTGGTGAAACATATTAATGTGAAGAATATTCCATTATTCCAAATAATTTTGGGAAAATGTTAGTTATTCCAGCGTATTCTGAAGTTACATAGGCAAATTTACAAGTCAATCTGACACCATTTATTTAGGAAGAGACGCTTTAAATTCACTGGGCCCTTAAACAATGGACGCGAAGGTAGGAACAGAATTATGAGGTTTGTTGTTATTCGCAAATTGTTTCCGATTTTGCCTCGAAAATTTGCCGCTAACTTCACAAAATCTGAGTTGAACAGAGATTAATGTACGGAGTTTCGTAGTGTCTACTTCGTTGGTGTAAGTTATGAGCAAATTTTGGTATTTTACATTTTCCACATAGGAATCGTCACATAGGAATAAAAAGGTTTACCTAGGGGTCTATCTGAGTTCTACATGTGTGTATTTATTACGACAGGTCCTTTTAAAATGTGTCAGAAATAATATTAGAAACTTTCTTTGTGACAGACCTTTAACCACTATCCCTTTTAGGTCGGTCTTTATTCAAATAATTATATCAAACACTGTTACTTTATTAGAAATTAGTTATTTTATTTAGTTTTTCTAAGTTATTACTATTAAATTATTAGTTTAGTTAGTCAATATACAGGCTCCAGGTGTTAAATTATTGATTATCTTTGGATTAATATTTGTGCTGATTCTAAAGCGAATTCGTGGAGAAAAGTACAGTTGTACACGTGTCAGATGTTTTATAATAACTAAGTGTCAATTCTTTTAAACATCCGACACGTTATAATAACGACTCGGACTTTTCCTCTCAGGTCACACGAAAACGAAAAGTAGTGTCCATATGATATATAGCCATTCCCCGTCACCCACTCAATATATGTATATGTATGAAGGTGGTAGAACTCTTTGTGATTCGACTCCGGAAGCACCACCGCCACACCTATGTCTGCCTAATAACAGCAGTTTTATGCGCTGTCGTGTTCTGGTCTGAAGGGTGTGGTAAGGGAGACATACTTTTCCGAGGCATTCCATCTTAGTCTTCAGGGGTAGGAACGCATCTGTGGCTAACCTTAGGTGAGACTTTGATTTTACCTTGGGTTGATTACAGGTGTGCATGGGCGGCAGTAGCCACTTATCATCAGGTGGGCTGCATGCTCGTTTGCTACTTCCATACTATAAAAAGTAAATATATATATATAAAATACATACAGTATGGTGATTGCCACACGAACAATCAGGCTTATGTGCGCCTATAGATATTTCACATCAAAAAAATTAAGCACCTAAAGTATTAATAACGAACAAATTGTAATTGTAAATTGACTTTTATATTCCCTAAGCGCGTAACTAACCC
>MOOZ01001434.1:84630-96974 GCA_002930495.1 Cecropterus lyciades | reverse complement strand
ATATTTAAAATGTGACGTCACGAAATTTAGTACCCCTCCCACCCCCTTGTCACACCATGTCTCACTTCATTGTCCCCCTCCCCTTCCCTTATTATGTGACGTAATTTATGGGTGACTCCGAAGAGCAAGACAAGGTCTCGCCAATTTGTTAACCCCAATGGAAGATAACGTGAAACAATATTACAAATTCAAATCTGATTGCATCATTCATATCTAGCTAATATAGTAAGGAGTGTTTAATATTAACAAGAATTTACTTAGGACTAGGAAATATATGTATATATATATGTATAGCGTAAAACAGTTATGCGTTTCGGTGAAAGGGTGTGGTTGCCGGCTCACTTGTATATGAGGCGACCATTTCAGTCCTCGGGAGTAGCAAGCATCTGTGATTGACTTCAGATAGAACCCCTGTTCTATATGAAGTTGCTTACAGACATCCATCGGCGGCAGTGGCTACTTAGCATCTTGTGGGCTGCATGCTCGTTTGCTACTTCAATATAATATAAAAATGCAATAAAATAATTTGGCGGACACTAATATACTAAATTAGAAATTTGGCGGACACGAATATTTAGTATATTCGTGTGTATTAGAAATCTCGCAACTAAATATTGAGCTTTCCTTGGTACTTGAGTATAGTTCGGCTTCCAGCCTAGAAAGAGTTACTTAATAAATAAATAACTAGTTATAGTTTTAGTGTAATTTCACACTTATTTAAAGCATTTTAAATAAGTTTTAAATTACTTAGTAACATAATTTTAACTTTAGTCAATAAAGATTTTATTCCGATATGGTGGTGTGGCGACTTACAACTCATCAAGATGGCGCCACTGCAATCCGCATCACGCTATCGAAGTTTTCATATTATCCTGCATTACGTATATACAAGATCCGAGTTGAGATTACCGCGTCGCTCTCCAAGCATGATCATATTTCCGACGAGAGATGAATCTCCGCCAAAGGGGAATTCGCCAATTGTGAATGAGAGATGTATACTAAACTCGCCATTTTGGGATAAGATCTTTATGTATTAATTTTATTACACTAATATTGCTGTCATTTCATGTAACACGTTAAATATCATTTCATCATTGCTATTAACGGCTAATATTTAAGTCTATTTTGTAAGTAAATTACTTCAACCTTTAATTAAAGGGGATTTTTTATCGTTATCTCATTATTTTCCACTGCTGGGTCCTAAACAATCATTATGATATACCTATTCTATTAACGTGAGATCTGTTCAATCTTAAAGTTGCGATCAAAACAGACTAAGGTATCCTCTTAATTATTTTTTGTCTTATTTATGTAGTTACCATATAAAATTAGATACAGTACGTCACTCGTAATACATAAAAGCCCTCCTGTTTCTTATTATATTTTAAGTGAAATTTTAACCGACTTCTACCTTACTAAAAATACGGAAAATTCTATTTAAAACAAATGTTGGTAAAACGTAAATAATTAAAAAAATCATATGATTTATATTTTTTAGAAAAAAGGGGATTAATAAACATACAAATATTGTAGGTGTATAAAATATGAAAAACGCTTTCTACACTTATAGCCCCACATTAGGATTTTCTCCTGTGTCGTTGGGTGCCATGGACACACAAGCACCCAGACCCAGAACAGAAATCTAAACTCATCTTTCAGATATCTGTCTGGCCGGGGATCGAAGCCGAAACCCACTGCGTGTCAGACCGATATGGTGACCGCTCCGCCATATAGAAATTGTACCTATGTATGATGAGTATATAAACAGTGTATAAAGGAAAAATATTTAAAAGCACTGTTTTATAAAAATAGAACCTTGGTTAAAAAATTAAATCGAATTATGAACTAATTTTCGAGTATTACGAACGAAACTAAATATTTGATATTAAGATAACTAATTAATGATAAAAAGGTAACTTATTAAGAAATCTCGTGCCCAGCAATAGAGAATAGTGAGGTAATGACAGGTTGAACAAAATCAGTCAGTAATCAAATATTTTGTCTAAATTCAGCTACCCCATTCCTTTCGAATAATGTTAAAGAATGTAGAATGCAATCAATACTAGGTAAGCCATGTGAGTATTTTTGCATGTCGCAAGCTTATCGTGGCTATAATATATGCAGCTGATGCCTATACATTATATTATATGAAATAAGAGATGTGCCAACTCGGAGTGAAAAGACTGGAGAAAACTCGAGATAAAATTATATAAGAGAATTTTTGAAAAGAAGTTTCTTAAAAAGTCTGAAAAGTATAATGTTTGCTATTTCCAGTTATTTTTTTTTTTATTGGAAACAATCTACTTCATTATAATTAGTAATTGTTTAATGACCGAGGTATTTGGAGCCGGAACAGGCAATAACTACCTTCTTTTTAATATTACCTCAATTAAATACCTAAAATAAAACTAAAGACAACATATGCAAATGACACTTTTAATAAATAAATAAAGTATAAATGATGAATCCGGCTCGTAGGACCAACGTTAAAGTCCTACTGGGAAGTTAAATGAAATGAACTGTATCGAAGGAATATCGTGTCCCGGCTTGAGCTTAAGGCTCGCCATAAAACCCGGTGAAGCTGTAAAGGCCAGCAGGGCCAACAGCAACTACACAATCGCTAAAAAAAAAACGAAGGAATTACAACACTATTGGGACGACGTAAGCCGATTTGTAATCGAATGAAGCCCTTGGATGTGGCTGGGAAAAGCTTCTATTTTTGTAATATACAGTTAACAAATGATCACGCAGTCCAATAAAATACTTACATTAAAAATAGTATATTTTTGTTTTTTTTTTTTTGTTTAACACCGCCAGTTTTTATTCGACTTAGTGGGATAATTCGATTAACTCGAGATTAAGCTTACGTCGAGTCAGTTAACCGAATTGACTCATCTCTAACATACAAGACTCGAGTCATTAAGTCGCTCGACTCAAAGACTCGAATCTAACTACTCGACCGATTTCGTAAAGAGACTCAATAATAAAACGACTCGTTTTCCCAGTCGAGTAACTACCACTCTTTATGTATTGTTCTTGTAAAATCACACTTATAAAATATAATCGCTTTCTGATAAACAAAAATAGTAGTTTGATTGCTGTATCGCTTTTGATTTATATAAAATCATGCTTTATGTTTAATAATTTATATATATTTAATAATACATAAAGCTATCTTTGGAATCTAAAGACTATCTCCCCATATTTATAAAAATGTATTTTATTTTATTATTTTTGCTCCATTTTGCTGTCACTCTATTGAACTGTTTAACTTTTTGATATGTTGTAAATAATGCATCCATATAAGCTACGATACATAAAGACTTATGTATAATTGAGAGTTGAACATACAAGTGTAGAAAACACCATGTTCAAATCCGCCATGTTGGCGGATTTTATTTGATGTTCATATTTAGTGACTTTATCGTAGTATGGACCAACTGGTCTCGGTAATATTAGGTTGAGAAATAATTCACTATTTAAAAAAATCTTCAGTCGTCATATTATTTCCTATATACATGTAAACTATGTTTCAGTTATGATATGTTTTCAGTTTATTTATGAACATATCTATAATATATAATATATAACATATCTATAATATAATATATCTGTCTCCGTCTCCCTTTGTAATACAATATGATTTAATTTAATTAAAAATTTTAGGCGTCCTATGAATATTTTTATACATTTACACGATATTTACACCATATATGTATCTTCCTGTCAGGGCCGGATTTAGAGGACTGGAACAACATTTGGCCATTTGAGATTTAAATATTATACTGAATACCTGATTGGAGTTAACAGATATAGTTGAATTATTGGTCTTAAAATTTAAAAACAATATAATTACGTTTTTACAAAGTACTGGAGGTAAAGCTAACATAGCGAAAATAAATAACGGGAAAGTTTTTACTGCTCGGAATTTAAAGATTTTTTTTTCGAAGTCTGTAGTGTAGGACCCCTTATTTGTGGAGGGTCGGAGCTGTACGCCGAAAGCTTTCCTCTAAATCCGGCCTCGCTGCCTGTAATACTGCTATTAGGTACACATATATTTATATTTTAGGTAAACTTTATCTATAAACTGTGCCATCTTCGTCTACTTATAGTATATAATATAATATGATTGATAAGCATGAAGGACGCATTGATCAGTAGCAAACGGTGGTATGCCGTTTCAGTCTATGTTCAGCATTGATGTTTCCCCAATGTTGGGGTACAAATATTTGTTCCCATTTAATCTAAACTAATTGGCAATTCGTGGTATTTTAAAACGTGAATTAAAAAATGAGCGTCGCGCAAAATTTTGGTATTGTAATGGCTAGCGAATAGACGTATCTAGGTTATTTTAAGTTTTCTTTTCATAACAAGTAATTATTCCGTGAACAAAAGACCCGACTGCTTAAACTGAAATTCCTTCCCTTTTTACCTTATTTACTATCCCTACCCCTTTTTACCCTATGTCATTCTACATATTTAGACGATTCTAATGATATGTCATATGTCACAATCCGTCAAGCTATTTGGGTAGTAACGCGTGCCAAAGAAATGGACATACATACATACATATATGACGGACACGGACGTTTGGACGGTAAAAGAAGCGCGGAACGAGTTCTAAAAGATGACAGCACCGTCGCGATGACGCGTGAACGGCGCTCGGTTTCCATAGCAACTCTTATTCATTTGGTTTGCTCGCTGTTGCTTATATTCTGCTAAACTAAATTGTTAACGCAATGAAAGTGGTTAAAGAGTTATATATATATACACAAACATACATCTATACTAAATATAAAAATGAGATTGTGTGTGTCTGTGTGTTTTCTCAATCACGCAAGAACTAGTGGTCCGATTTACATGAAATTTTGCATGTATGTAGCTTATTTAACTGGTCAGTATATAGACTACTTTTGATTTCGATATTTTTCGCTATTTAAAGATGGCGACGATTTCAGTAACTTCATTCAGTCAGTGATTTCACTGCACTTTTTGGTACTTCAGCTAGTACATACTAGGGTTGTTACGGAACTCCGCCTCCGTTACTGCGGAACTTTCGCAAAAAATCGAATCTACGCTTCCGCATCCGCCTCCGCAAAATTCATGCGGAGTTTTGATGGAGGTTTATTTACGTTGATTTTGACGTACAACGCGCAAGGAGCGACGCTAGGCGATGCAGTCGCTCGGCGACGTGTTGCAATTAGATGAAGAAATGTAGGTATTGTGAAGGAGATATTACATCAAATATAAAGTTTATCTCCCGTAATTCGCACTTACATATCGGCGCCATGAAGTTCAGTTCACTTAGAACAATTATTTAGTGCAGCTAGTTTAATTTATGAATCCTTCAGAAATCGTTTGGAAGGCGCCAAAGCCGCAAAGCTGTAATTTGTGAATATAATTTGCCTCTTCTTAGTTCTGATTATTTGTAATTACCAGACTTTGTACAAGGAATGAACAATGTAATGTTCACCTCCGCTTCCGTTAACCTCCGCATCCGCGAACTTATTATCTTCCGCATCCGCCTCCGCTAAAAAGGCCTCCGTTACAACCCTAGTACATACATATATTGTATTTATATACAATATATGTATGTACTTTTTTTTTAATTACCCTCGTGACGCAGTCGGGTAAAAATAGTGTTCAATAATTTGTGTAAATATCTAGCTACGTCTAAGCAAGCTAAGCGCAAGGAAATATTCATGAAAATGTACCCAGCATTGCTAGCTTTAGACCCCTACATCCTCAAGGAGACGGTGCGTTCAGGAACTGTTTTATGTTGACAAACTGGAGTTTGGGCGTAGCCAATTAAAGTCTCTTTATATGTTAAAAAAATAATAAAGTATATGATGTGTTAATCTAGACAACAAATACAGAAACAAGTAATTGTATATAAAAAATAAATATTTTTATGGAGTTTCTACAGGGTAAATTTTTCAAGTGTTCGTAGATGATCATATCCAAAATTGTTACGAAAAGCTAAAAATGATAACAGTTACTGGGCCGATTTAAATTACAAAAATAAACTACATAAAAATCCTGTATTTTGTGATATTCATAAAAATTTAGTGCAAATAAATTCCTGACCTGAGACACAATATAGATAACAAACAGTAGTCCAACTCCATATAAACGGATGAATCGGTGCACGCACACACGCAATTATCGTTCACACGGCCGCTCAGTATGCTTCGGAGTGCAAAGCAACAGAGTGTCTCGCCGCGCGCCGCCGAGATAATTAAAAATAATAATAAATGTTTTAAATCAAGTCGCATTAGGTGCAATCTTTTTCTGTAACGAATTTATAAGGTTTCATAATAAGTTTATCAAATATATAATAAATACTGTAATCGTTAAACTTACATATTTTTCTTCTAAAGAAATAAAATCCTATATCTAAAATCTATAAAAAATAAGATGGTGTGTTTCTGTATGTTACCCAATCAAGCAGGAACCACTGGTCCAATTTACATGAAATTTTGCATGTACCTTTGATTTTGATATTTTTCGCTATTTAAAGATGGCGACTATTTTAGTGACGTCACTACACACTTATGTTTCGGACTTCCATATTAAATAAAAAGGGAACGTAAAGTAATAGCAAACTTTCGATGGCATATACGAGGTTAATATTTAATCTTCTATCCGGAAGGTGCTTCTCACTTTACATGGTCATCCAACGGTTAGCGAGTAAAACCTATTTTTTTTGTCACGTAGCGAAGCGCGGGTACTTCAGCTAGTAAGTACTGCCTCCTCTACACTGCTCGCGAAGTTCCTCGGCGAAGCACTCTAGAAACTTTGGCTAAAGTCCGAAGTGCGACACTACACACTCGTGCAACTTCGCGATAAACTCATCCATTCAACTACGGGCCCTTTGACTCGGGCGCAAAAACCGACAACAAATGGAAGTCGCCCGAGGCGAGGTAGAGTTTGACGAGGTAGTCCGAAGAGGCTTACACTATCGTCTTCGTCTAATATCGTTCAACTTCGCGAGTAGTGTAGAGGAGGCATAATAATTTCATTTTTGGTGCCAACCCTAGTGCTCTGTTCAGCCATAGGCATAAATTTTCAGGACACGCCTGAGTCGGACTACTGTTTGTTGTCTATATTGTGCTTGAAACCTGATCGGTATATTGTTTAGTAATGATTCCTTTTGAGACGCGCTCGAGTTTTTACTTCTTGATCATAGAATAAATTATGGTTACGCCCAATATTTCATCTACTCTCAATGAATTCCAGTACAATCATACAATATTAGATAGAATCCGGAATATTTCAAGATGTCGAACCTTAAAACAATAAATATATTACGACTACAAAACATTAAAGAGACTTGTCCCAAGTTCTAAGTAAAAAAATTACAGATATCGTCGTTTAAGTTCTATCACCGCGTAAGTCATTTTTGGAAATTTTTTTGTAGAGACAAAACGGATTAATTTTTTTACATAGACGCAACTAAAATTCCATTTTGTACTTTTAATTTTCCATAATTTAAAGGTTAATACCTTTAAATTGTGTCGTACCATGATTCTGTTTGTATAAAACGACGCGTATTTCGATTCCAATGACGATGATATTCAAAATGTCATCACCGCCAAAAAATGACTTACGCGGTGCTAGAACTTAAACGACGATATGTAAAATTTATTAGGAATTGTTAAATTAATATTTGTACAAAAAGAGCTATAATTGTATAATTTGAAACTAATATTGTGTGATTTATATCATATTGGATGCACAACCTCCGGTTGTCTTGATGTGCAAGGCTTATGTCGTAGTTATGTTGAATTTCTGTTCATGTTATGGAGTAAGTGATTAATAAAAATGTTGTAATACACGGATAATTATAAGTATAATAGAAATTAAAGCAAAACAGTAGGTACAACTAAGTTGAACATAAAAAAATCTATTAAAGGAATCGTTTGCAAAAAAATGACATGATTAATATTTTTGAAGTAACACTTCTCTATCGTTGTGATTTGAAACTCGATGAAAAGAAAATGCGTCACGATAAGCTCCAAATGCACACACAAACAAATAGTAAAATCCGGGTATTAAACTAAATTATCACTAATTTATTAATCACTTGCTCCAGAACATATCTACTTGATATAAAACGTATTGAATAATATTTCAGAAACGGTGGAATTCAACCGAAACCTCAAATATATAAATGAAAACTTGTCAACTGAGTTGCAAACGTCTCTTAAGAAGATTATCAGTGGAATATACGAAGAACAGAATGGTAAGCATACAAAAAGAAAGAAAGAAAATAGTTTATTTGGTTCAATGTATCAAAGAAAGATTAACAAAACAAATAAGGCAAAAATTACAGATATATATATAAATCACTAATTACATAAATACATTGGCCGAAAAGGTATCCACTTAACTTATTGCTTTATTCAACTGATATCACCTGATTTTTATTTCGATTATTTACGATGAATGACCTTTTTTATGTCATCAAATTGCACAAAACCAAGGGAAAGTGGATGACCGTTTTTATTTCTTCGTCGACCAAAATTTCCTTCAAAATTGTTAAAAATGTCATCTACTGTGTTTTTGTACAAAATTCTATAATTTTCAGTCGAATCTACTGTAACTTTATGATCACGATCTGGAAGCACTGATAGATATAAACATGTTTGCGTGTAAGTGCATGTCAGCGTGCAAGTGTGTGTATAAGTCGAAAGCTTAAAAAAGTGTATGGTGATAGAACTCTTAGTGGTTTGACTCGTGGTGGAGCGGTCACCAAACCGGTCTGACACGCAGTGGGTCCCGGGTTCAATCTCCGGTCAGACAGACATCTGAATGATGAGTTTAGATTTCTGTTCTGGATGTGGGTGTTTGTGTATTCGTCTGTGCGTGTCCATGGCACCCACGACACAGGAGAAAATCCTAGTGTGGGGCTATGAGTGTAGTGTCTTTAACACTTTAAACACACTTTCTACATGCCTCCAGTGTCAAAGACACTTCACTACTCCTATTTCTGCCTTATAATAGCAGTGTTACGCGCTGCTGTGTTCTAGCCTAAAGGGTGTGGTAAGGGAGTTTACTTATCCAAAACGTTCCAACTTACTCCTCAGGGGTAGCAACACATCTGTGGTTAATCTCATTATTTCCATATTAAGAAATAAAAACATTCCGTGTGCTTAGGCGTGACAACACGTTCTAAAATAGATGCCTTAGTTATTTTCGCCTATTTAATTGATAATGACGCTAATACAGAGTTTTATTTCAGTAAATCTTATAAAATCGGACAGAGGAGGTGACAATGATGACAAGATACTCAGATCTCGTCAGGCGATCAAGGACAAAGCCATGAAGCAGGACGTTGATCCGGTGAAGCATCTCATGAGCACCGCGGAAAGGTATTCAATGTTTTAACACCATCAAATCAAGCGTAAGCTTCGAAAATTTTACAAGTGATGACATAACATGTGTTCTGAATCGCGCTATTGAAGTTTTGTAGATATCACATCAAATCAAGTGTAAGCTTTGAAAATTTGGCAACAGACGTCGTAACACGTATTTTGAATCGCGCTTTCGTAGTTTTGAAGATATCTTATATATCTGCAAATAAATTCATAAAAATAAGTTTTAAATTTTAGAAAATTATTTTTACACATCATCCTATTTAGTACACGGTTGGACTTAACCTCCCCTAAAGGGTGTGGTTGTCGGCTCACTTTTATATGAGGCGACCATCCCAATCCTCGGGAGTAGCAACACATCTGTAATTGACTTCAGAGAAAACCCGTGTTTTATGTTAGACTACATTCTCGTTTGCTACTTTAAATTTATAAAAAAAATGTTTGTATTGTAATACCTTACAAATATTAAACTTACAAAAGGACCAACTTACATTTCTATTCACACAGACATTACTCCATTCTTTTCTATTTCTTGCAGAAAGAAAAGGGTTGCAAAAAATGCTAAACCGAAACAAGGCTCCGCCAAAGCTAAAGCAAGTAAAAAGAATGAAGCGATAATAATAAGTAGTAAACTTGTGAGAAAACGAAGGATTCCCATCAGCCCACGAGCAGTCAAGCGGAGTCGTACCGACACTGATTGTAAGAAGTCGAGTTCGGATAGCGAGACATCTGATGAAGAAGACGATGAAATTGAAGTCAGTGATAGTGATGATGATGACAGTGATAGCAGCGATGATGAGAATGACGAAACACATGATGATAAGGAAATTGACGATAATCTTGATCGTAAAAACGTTCTGTTGGAAAAACTTAAGGTACCTTGTAAAAATGAAGCAACAGTAAATTCAGAGGAAGATAAATCTCAACCCGGAGATGTTGAAACAGTTGGCAAAGATAACGAACAAGAATTGGACATCGAAATAGATACATTACCAGTATTTATAAGGACAGAGGATCAAGGAAAAATGTACGAGATTGAAATCATCGACTCAATGAAGGACAGAGAGGCAGAACCTGCACCGGTAAAGCCTCGAGGGAGGACGTATGAAGGAAGGACGCAAAAAGAGCTGAACGCCCTTAAAAAGATCAGCTTAATGCCAGGCTTGTCTATCATGAAGATTAATACATCGAAAGAAGTAGTGGGAACCAAGGTTAGCAAACTCGTTGAAAATGAAAGCAGAGTTGACGATTTGGCAAATATCATAGAGATTAAAGAAAGTCTTGATAACGACGATATATTCAAGAGGCCACGCGATTGGCCAGGTATACCGCGACTGGAGAAGAGGAACATGAAACGAGTGCATCTACAGTCCAAGCTCAAGAAGCTAGGAATGCTGCCCATCGCAAACTTTGAGCCCACGGAGCAACTGGAAATGGTGGCTGAACGGGACGCAGAGCCGATGGCGTCAGTGAGCAATCTTGACCTCGATGTTATAGAAGACTGAAGGAATAAGACGTGATGGAAATAAATAAATATTAAGTTTATCAGTTATATTTTCATTAATTGTACCTACATAAAATAATTCAGACTCGTAATAACTTTTAGACCAGCCAAAAAATGATTTCCCGACGTGAACACACAGATAAGTATGCACAAAAATATACAATTCGTTGCAGAAATGTCAGCTTTGCTGGGGATTGAAAATACAAAGAATTAAATGGTTTTTGTGGTGGTTTCCTTGAAATAAGCAAGCTTTAAAATTACATGTTTTGAAATTTCACTCTTCTCATTTATTTATTAACATACCTACGTGGCTTTGATGTCTTTTGTTGCATTGTAATATTTTTAAAGATGGATTGTTGGTGTGTCTATGTTATTTAAGTATGCAAGTAATAAATATACTATTGAAACACTGAAATTGGTTTTATCTTTATTTTGTACTAGTATACAATGTGTTTAGGACCTTCAAACATTATCTATTACTATTCAAATTCACCTAATAGTCAAATTATCTAACTACACTTGGTTGGAATAAAAATAGCATGAAGAAATTCATAATATGAATTATCATTGGGACATATATGGAACGTTTTATTATTACAAAATAAATGTACTGTTTAAGGCAACTAAAGCAGTAATGAGAATGAAAGTGTATTTAATTAAACGAAAGTAAACAAATATGCTCTCAGTAGTGTTCGACCGAAGCTTCGGCTTTGGCCACCTTCGGCCAAAAAATCCACCTTCAAACCAATAAAAAAAAATGGGCCAAAAATTGACCTTCAGTAGAACTTCGGTTATTCTATTATATAGTACTTTAAAACAATCTACATACTACATTACCATAAAGAACCATACAAAAATACGTCTAAAAACTAAACTATCACAATATTCAACAAACATTAATAAGTTAAAAACTATTAATTGCTCACAGTATTATAATTAGTAGATAAATCATATTAGATAAATAAAGCAACAATATATAAAATATTCGAATCAAATCGCATGCTATATTCTTGCGATTCGATAAGAGATGCCGCCACATATATCCTGAAGCACCCTACCGAAGATTTCTAAATAGCGTATTTAACGTATTTAACGTAGCAAACGAGCAGTATTAATAGTCACTGCAGTTCATAGTCAGATATTAATTAATACAATATAACATTCAACGTCGGATATGAATAGTCTCATTGTATGATTCAGGTTTCCAGTTGAGATGCACCCCGCAACTGCTACAATACTTTCATGCAACTTTGTGTCTTTTTTTATTTTGAGTACTTTTTGTCCATCTCAAAGTTTTGATCACAAAATTATAATTTAAAAAATCGAAGCACCTTACAATATGGCAAAAGTAACTTTAGGTACATTTTGAACTAAATCTATACTAATATTATAAAGCTGAAGAGTTTGTTTGTTTGTTTGAACGCGCTAATCTCAGGAACTACTGGTCCGATTTGAAAAATTCT
>MOOZ01001434.1:65263-84607 GCA_002930495.1 Cecropterus lyciades | reverse complement strand
AATATAATATTTATTCTTATCCAAATAATTTCATAAATTAGTTTTCTTTGTAGTAACTAATACGCGGGTGAAACCGTGGGGCGCAGCTAGTATAATAATAATAATAATAATGAATAGACTGATTTTTAAGAGCTATTTATTTGTGTTATTAAAGTATATACATGTGTTTAGTTTCAACTGTTAGCTGTTAACCTTTTTATATTTTAGGCCAAACAATTTTTGTACACTACCTTTCATTAACACCAACATTTAGCTATATTTGGTCTACAGGACAAAATATTTAGCTAGTGTTGTGTATTTAGGAATGAGATAAATATATTATATAACATACATTTGTAAATACGTTCATTTTAAAGTCACTATTCTAATCATACAAACAAAATTATCAGTACATTTATTAAATTATACATAATTATATTAATTATTATTATCGGCTCTAATTATTACAAGTTCATGATTTTAATACGTCATTCCCTGTAAAACATTTTGATTAAAGGAAATTAAAGTTATGTTTTATTTTTTGTTACAAGTCGGTCTAGCATAATAGAAGGTAGTCCAGCATATATCTCTGTAAAGGAGCTCGTAAAAGGACTAATTTTGTGGCAATTCCTAATTACTATCTAATTATCGTACTAATTTCAGTAAAACCCGGCAATATTGTAAAGTTTTATGGAGCTATATAGTGATCGATGTGGTAATAAAATGGATTTATTATTTTAAGTCCTTTTGAAAAGGCTCGACTAGCTCTTTTATGACTTAAGTCTTGAGTCGTAAGACTGCAAGCTAAGTCTTTTAATCATAACGTCGTTACTTAAGACTTATGTCGTGAGTCCTAAGACTTAAAATAGACATCTGAGTCTTAATTTTTTCTTGTAAAATCGATAAAGTCACATCAAGTAATCAGGAGTAGTTTTATAAGTCACAGTTATAGGTCTTAACATATTCTCTCATCGTTAGTTCGGTGTCAAGTCGTCTAGATTTCAATGTTTGACAATTACATTACAGTATGAGTATTGCTGACAATATTGCTTGATACTGGAGCTAGCTATTGCCCATGTAATAAACAAGATGGTTAAAAATATATACAAAGTAATACAAGGAAAAAAAGACAAACCCACTGAGTTTCTTGCCGGATCTTCTGTTGAGGTCGTGTTCCGATCCGGTGGTAGTGTAAGAAAAAATATTGTAATTGACAATTCGTAAGTGTCACCGTAGGCCTATGCAAATAAAGATATTTCATTTCATTTCAACCTAGTTCGAAGCAAGTGAGTTGTAGTCCGTTTACGAGCCCTGTGTCAATACAAATCAATACGATTGAGTCAACTTTTCGCCACTTAACAAAAGATGGCGCCACAAGTATATCAATAAAATTACACTATATTGATTTAGGTATAATCTTCAAATACATTACCTGTTATTAGGTAATCAATCAATGCAGCTAATATTTTATTTCGGAAATCTATTTTTACAGTCTCAAGGTTCACCCTTTTTTTACAGCAAGAGAACTCAATAGTACTGAGTTCTCCATATTAAATGCATACCAAATGCTCAAATGTATCGAGGCCAGGCTTCATCTAGGTATATTTTTAATATTAAAACAACCATTTATAATCGATGATTTTTGCGTGTTAATCAAAATTAAAATAAAATTTGAATAAAAAAATTGGAGAAACACAAACCTACAGTAGTCTAAATCTATATTTTACACTTCAAATATCTACTTCCCGCGTTACGTCATATTAATACCTGTAATTATTTTGCACTTTGTATGTTTCAACCCCTAGAGAGTATAAATGATTGTGTTCTAATCTTCTAATGAGATTTTGTTATAGATCTGACGCAAGAACATTATGTATTACGTAATAATCATTATCTTATTTTTATCTAACAGAAACGGTTTATTGCTACATTTTTATTATTAGACTTTACTTACTAACAGCGATATTAAATTGGCGGCCGCAAATGTTACATATATTATGATTTTACGCTAATTAAACCAGTGGTCAACAAGTTAAGCTAAAATAATATTGGAAATAAATTCCCAGTGATTTAGCATTTGATTATATCAATTTGATCGGACTTATTCTTACTTGGTAGCAAAAAATAAGTTCTGTCACCGCGTAAGTCATTTTTGGTAAATTTTTTGGAAGACAAAAACCGATTAATTTTATGTAGACGCAACTAAAGTTCCATTTTGTACTTTTAATTTTCCATAATTTAAAGGTATTTTTGTGTTGTACCTTGATTCTTCTTGGACGAAATAACACGTATTTCGATTCCAATGACGACGATTTTCAAAATGTCATTACCGCCAAAAAATGACTTACGCGGTGTTAGATAACTTAAACGACGATATGCTACCATTGTACTATCATATGATTATTAGCGCGGTTTTTTGAAAATTTAAAAATGGAATGTCATTTTAATGTTTAGCACTATTCACATTTGTTTTAAAAAAATGCATCATTTCGACTTGTTTTCAAACTTGGAAGGAATTATTTAGGCTTATTATTTTTATTACATTATCTATCGCGATTTATAACTATTTGGAGTAAGTTTTTGCTTATTTGAATTTCTAATCAAAAGTTGACAAAAAAGACTAGTTTAGGACCTCAAAGGTCATATATTCGATCTTTTTCATAAAAAAACGTCATTTTCAATAAAAGTATTGTGATGACAACATGACATTTGATTTGAACGGTCATTTGTAAAAGTATTTGGGAAAAGGTATTACAAATTTTCATTTCGTTCGACTATCGCCAATTCGTCGTCTTCGCCTGACGTGTTCGTTTTAGTTTCGAAGTTAGCTAAATTTGCTTCCGACGAGCCGTTACTAGACTCGTGAGACCGGGGGCTCACACTAGTTTTCCTCACGTACAAAACATTCGAATCCAATCTTGTGTTATGATCATTCGTGAAAGGCCCGTACGCACTGCCGTCCGATATTCTGTTCAGTTTGTGTATTTGCTCTCTTAGCTCACAAACTTGGCTGTACAATTTCTTATTCTCTCGCAGGATAGCTATATTTTCTGTTTCTAAGAGCTCACGTTTGCTCCACTGTATCGTGTTCTCCGATTTGAGCCTTTCGACTTCCATTTTTAATTCTGCTATCTTTTCTTCGAGGACTTGTTTAGCTGCTATTTCGTCCTGTAGCTCATTCTGCAGTCTTTCCACCTCGCTATGACTAGAATCTGTGGATCCCATAGTACGATCGCTATGAGTCAGCTCCATCTTCGTGTTGTGGAGCTCAGCGGTCAATGTTTCTATTTTCGTGAGCAAGAAGGCTTTCTGATCCTTCTCGCTTTGCAAACTTTTACACGTTTCGTCCAATCGGAGCCTCAATTCGCTTAATTTATTCGCTAAAACGTTGTCGACGTTTGAGAACTTGTGGGAGTCTAGGGACGCTCGTTGTCTGATCGACGGCTGATCGTTTGGTGAGACATAGCCTACATTCTTTCGTCTTAACTCAACACCATCTTCCGTCGTAAGGTCAGCGGAGACTATCCTGCTCTCGCCAATCGTTAGCAGCTTTTCATTATCTCTTTTCACGTCAGCTACCTGCTGTTCAAGATCCACTTTTTCTGTTTTAATGGCAGCTAGTTCTTTCGTTAGGGCGTCTACTTTGTTCTTTAGTTGTTTGGCCTCTTCCCTGGCCTTGTTACGTTCGTTCCGCACCTTGCTCCACTTCTCCCGCCAGTTAGCAGTGCAGTCTGACCACCATCGCATGGTCTTTTCCATCTGCGTGGCGCGGGCGCGGGCCTCGTCCAGCTCCCGCTGGTAAAGCGCCTCTTTGCCCTCCCAGTCCGTGTTGGTGTACCGCATGCCGCCCCCATCGTGTTCGCGGCTCCGTCGGTGGCTCCCGCCGTGTGAACTTTGAGCCATATTTCATTTGTGTGACTGAAACATGAATTCTATTTGTTAGTTTTTAATGAAATCTTAAAGGTGGTAGAAACTTCTGGTGTATACTCTTACAGCACAACAACAACTATTTTCTGCTTAATCATAATTTCGTTAAACATAAACACTTATGCGTTTGTAGTCATTTGAAGTGTTGGAAAGAAATATATGAGGTATTCAAACTTGGTCGATAGAGGTAGCAACCCAATTATCGTCCACTTCATGTATGACTGTAATTTCTGATTGATTACAGATGTCCATGTGTGGCATTGACCACATTCCATCAGGCCTTTCATAAGTTTGCTCTGATTTGTGTAATGTAAAATTTGTTTTCTAGCATGAGTTGCCCACCGAGGACCCCGGACCCTTGCGCGCAAGTGTGCCCCCCTCCACCGCCACCTCCTCCCTGCCGAAACAAGCCCATCATGCGAGGTCTTCACTGGGCCCAAACTAAGAGAAATATTGCCATGGCACTGATACTGAGTAGCATCGGAGGCAGTTGTGTATACTTCTTTATTGGAGTACCTCGCAGACGTAAATACAAGGAGTATTATGCGTAAGTTTAAATGATTATGCTTTTATGCCACACCTTATGACATGACACAGGTACCTCTTACCGGATATGCACGATGGTGAAGATTTTTTGGGCCTCAAGGGATGCCCTTTATGCCTGAACTATTCTCAAGAAGGTTTAATACCCCACGGAGCCCTAATATTACATAATACAGAAATGTTATTTAAACAGGATGGATCCAGGATTTTCCTCAAGTATAATCCTAGACCACGATAGGCTAAACCTTATGACGGTAGGCTTTCAAAAAATTTGATGGTGAAAATAAAGAGGTTTCAAAAAGGAACATTCAGTCATTTAGATTTTGTGACAGTCCTAATATTTCTGGAATTTTGTTGACTCCTTGATGTTGACTAATCTGTGAGGTTTTGTTTCTATTTAAACTTTAGGGAGGCTTAAGTCTATTAAGCCTAGAGTACCCATGAGATTTTTGAAGAAAAATTTGTATTTTAACTAAACATTTTGCAGAAATGTGTACTAGGGAAAATAACATGCTTTTTATCCCTGACTCATTAACTAAGACAACATTTTTTCGGTTTTTCTGACCACCTTTTGCATTTTGGAAAACACTGCACAACAAAGTGAAAGTTGCATCTGAATGGCCAATAAAAATGTAGTATTTTTGAAATAAAATATATATACTACAATAATTTTCTTTAATATAACATAGCAGCAGCAATTGACTAAAATATAGTCACAGTAAGGGTGGTCCCTGAATCTGCCAATATCCATTTCTATGTAGCAGTTTAAAGGTGGTAGAACTCTTTGTGGTTCGGCTCCGGAAGCACCACCGCCTCACCTATTTCTGCCTTATAACAGCAGTGCTATGCGCTGTTGTGTTCTGGTCTGAAGGGTGGGGCAAGGGAGACATACTTTTCCGAGGCATTCCATCTTACATCAGGGGTAGCAACGCATCTGTGGCTAACCTTAGGTGAGACTTTGATCTTACCTAGGGTTGATTACAGATGTCCATGGGCGGCAGTAGCCACTTACCATCAGGTGGGCTGCATGCTCGTTTGCTACTTCGATACTATAAAAAAAAAAGTTATGCTGTGTTCGGTGAAGTTGTACCATTTGAGCATAGTCCTTAACAGAAACAGTACATTTGTAGACCTTCGATAGACCTCTAATGACACCGTCAGAACTGCAGGTCAGCAGTCACATTTAGCTTTAAAATTGTGCCTAATAATTGCTTATTAATGGCTTATATTCGCGTATAATAATAAAAGAATTGCTTATTTCATAAATAAAGATAATTTTAGGTACGAGCTATTTTTAGTCCATGAAAATTTCAGTAATTCCGCATAGTTACTACTCTACAGAGAGAGATAGCTAAAAGCTAAATACCTAATTATGACGAACATTAATAAGCATTTTTAGGCACAATTCCCTGCAGTTCTGATGGCCACAATCCTATCTGGGCCTGATTACAAACATCCATAGGTAGCAGTTACCAAGGGCATAGCCAGGATTCTCTATAGAGGGGGGCAGATCAAGAATGTTTGGAAGGGGGGTATCTCACATTAATAGTGGAGGTTATTTGAGCAGGAATCTGCGAAGTTCTTCACATAATCTTTAAAATTTCTCATACAATGTCAACTTTAGGAAAATAATAGATGCAATTTTTTTATCCGTGACTGACCGCTCTTCTAGTCTTCTAGACCGGGAGCAGCTGAGTACCTGGCTATGCATGACAGCTACCTACCAATAAGTCCACTGCATACTCATTGGCCCTTTCTATTTCATATAAAATACTTAATAACGCCGCTTAAGCCGCGGTTATTAAATATTTGTCTCATCAAAATATATTGGTGCAATGTTTCTTAAATAAATATTTCAGATATGGTTCCTTAGTACAAATATCTAAACCACTAAATGGGATACATGTTTAGGATGAAATTACGTGAATAAAAACTGTAAAATATATAACTGCAACATTTCTTTGATCTGCAATCAACTTACGTACACTTCAGGTGACATTTTGAATACGGAACACCATCAGCTTAAATTTACATGAATTCTAAATTTAAACGCTTTGTTTACAAGACACATACAATATTATCAAGACCAACATCTACGCCAGTGACACGAATGATTATGATTTAATCAAAGTAACATACCTGGTTTATCGGAAGGAACTAAAACATTGTATTTTCCATAGCTTTTTCGTCACCTAAATGCAATTTTGTATCGGCTTTGTTAAAGTCAACTTTCGCTTAATTTTTTTGATGACAGAAGAGAAATAATAAATAAATTCTGCAATACAAGACAAGGCAGGCAATACAAGCCGACGTTACTTCTCATATCGATATTTATGTACACAGATTGAAATAATCTATGTTTAAGTATCGATTATGTATTTGGGGATAAGCCGATTATTAATCGTAATTTTAGTCCACGTTACCTACGTTTTATCAATATCTTAATTTATGTTTGATAAAGCGAAAGCATGGCTTAATAATATAGTAGATGTTGCGATAGTGTTAAGGTATTTTTTACTTTTCATTCGTGCCAATCAATAATATTTCGAATAATAAAGATCGAGTTCCGTAACTTTCGATAACAACTAATGTTTTTTTTTGTTTAATTTTTTGCACATTTACAAAAAAATCCACTGTTTTCAACTACTTTAATAAAAACATTTATAATAGTATAAAAAGCGAAATTACTAGTTATTTCAATTGATTCATTTAAATGGTTTATATTCGATCCTACATCTTACTATCAGAAATCGACTAGGTTGTATTCGGTTTCTTAATATCGATTATCATCCTATTTTCCATAGCTGATGGCCCTGTCAGAAATGCCTCTGATTAAGGATTATCGTAGTTGATCTTAAACGTCCACATGGAGTTAATTGTATTATGCCATTAGTTCAAGTTAGATGGAAAAAAATCTGAGAATGTAATCTAATAGTTACACGATATCAATTGCTTAGTTAGATATATTCGAGTAGCTTCCATAGTCGAGTTAACGACTTTATAAAATGATTAACTGATGAAAATTGACAATACATACATAGGAACGTATCGTTATATTTTATTAATTTCTTGTATTTTTCCTAATATATATTTACTTACTTACAGGCGGGGTGAGTTTGAAGACTGGGCTGATGAAATGGCAAGAAAAGGATTATTTCAATCGGTGCCTGTTGATGTATTAAAAGATAACCAACACATGAATAAATAAATTACTGAAGAAATAAGAAATATATTTTTTTGTCTTTATTAATTTATGTAGAATGTAATAAATTAAATATTAAGACTTATAAAAATGGATAGCCAAAAACGATAGGAATAAAAGTAACAATGGTTTGTAGTGTACTTGCATTGCGTATCTTACAATTCTTGGATACATTATAATGTTTATATGTGTGACAGTTGTATATCTGCAGTAACTTTTATTGACGTTAGTAAGCTTGATTTAAAAAATGTATTATTTAAGTATAAAAACGTTATTGATGAAATTTATTTTAATTACGTGTTTTATTGGCGAATTAATATTTTTATCTTCTAGTTATGTGAAATATGGTATATATTGAAAAACTATATATGCAATCAAATTTCTACATTCAGTTCGCAATAGACGAATTAATCTAATCAGTTAAATATTTTAACGTAGATATCCAATCAAAATAGCTAGAAAATCTATTTCTGCAATTTTTTGTTAACGACACATTTTGATTAATTTAATTTTTAGTTACATTTTATAACAGGAAGTGATTCGTGTCCTCACGTTTCGTGGCGGCAGCCAATAAGAATGACGTATGTTAATACAAAAACATGGAGATTACGTTGTCGACCAATCAGAGAAAGCCTTCATTGGAGCATGAAAGTTGAAACTTGTAACTTTGTATTGCCGACTTTAGAAATCTTTATGAATGTTAAAAAAAATATTCACTGATCTGAGAATGATTATATTTACTTCTACAAATATAAGGAGTCATTTTTATTACGAGAAAATTGGCAAATATTTTTTAAAACACGATTTCCAAGAAAATATTTAAGTCAAATCGGACTACGTTCAAAAGATATGTCACGTATGTTTGTCTACTTCGAGTCAATGCGCATGTCAAGTTGAAAATTGCAAATGGCGTCCGTTGTTATTGTTCGTACCGAATAACTATTTGTAAAATATATACCAATCTTTTTAGCGATTTTTCTACTGGACTGATATATTGATGCGATGCTTTAACTTCTTATGATTCGGCGCGACACGTTTTATGTACGTTTTTATGTGTTGTGAGTGCTTTTTTTTCGATTCTATGTGTGTCATGCAAATGGGGTAAGCTGGAATTATCGGATGTCGCTTAGGTTGTTTTGGATAGTTTCAATAGGAAAATGGAGTGAAGTTCTGTGACCTAAAGTGTGAAAATGGATCCTGTGTAAAGTTTATTTAGTAACCAGCTGCGGTTTATGTGTAGCGCGATACGAGAACGGCCGTAATTTCCGAATGTTCCATGCCGTGACTGCACTCCCCGTACATTTCAAAATGGCTGCTGCTCTTCACGATATATGAGCTTTGCGTCACTGGAACATAAATCAGTGAATTCGATTCGTGTGGGAAATCGCATATTTCTAGTCTAGTGATCGAATGTGAAAAATCGAAAATAAGTGTCGGACAGTGCCCCGGACGGACCTGGGGCGAAACAATAGTGGCGTATCATATGTTTTGGGAGTAGTGAGCGAGTGACCATAGGACCGATATTGCCCTGCGTCCGAGCCGGATTGTAATGTTGCGTTTGATTTTCCAGGATGATTTGGAACACGAGACAGTAGAACTTGTGTCGTATTGAGCGGAATGTGACATTGTATGATAGGTGAGCATTTTTTTTTAGTTTATTTACTTTTCGTGGGGTTTACAACTGCGGTGTGTTGTGAACAAAATGGTTTCGTCGGTGGTCGACAGCAGGTCGGCCGGCCGCCGCCGACGTGCCCCGCTCGGCGTGCGGCCACAGAAACTCATTACATTACACATTTATGCTGAAAACATCCAACTTTGGAGCGAAAAAGATTGTGTAACACGCGACAATGTTTTGACCGACCTTGCCGCCGATGTAGGAAACGTTGTTAATTTGTACCGACGTGAATCCTTACGCTGTCGTTTCAACCCCATTTTAATTGCAATAAACACTAAATATGACCTTCTCTCGTCTTATTAGCGTAGTGCGTTATTTGTCAATAGTGAAACCTAGAGCTGTCAGTAGTAAATAAAGTTAGGTTAGGGTTATTAAAATGTCTTACAATACACTTTTAGAGTTTCTTAATGCTTCTCACTCTTCATATTAACATTATTAACCTTATAAAGAACAAATTAACACCAACTGAGTTTAATTTTCGTCATTATAACGTTAACAAGTTGTGACTTCAAAAAACCTTTGATTTATATAAATTATCAGTAACTTTCTGTTTATAGGTACTATTAGTAGAGTATCAAATGGTCGATTAGTGAACATTATTGCATTATTATTATTAATTACAACATTAAAACACTTGGTTATCACTAAACATGACCAAAGATGTGTTAAAAATTATGATCATCTATTTACTAAATGAAACTGTTTTCTTAAAGATGACAGCTACTTTTTAATTACTTATCTTCTGTGTTAAGTGCAATTTATCTGTATTAATAACATTTAAGGCTAATGAATTTATTATTTCTTGTGTTTAAATTTTTGATTCACAATACAAAATATGTTACTATGTACACTTGTTCATGGTGATGGTTCATCATCATCATCATCATGGTTATTATTAGCTGTAAATCAGGCAGCAGTATTCATATACGGGCTACTTGATATATACATGTACACTTTTATAATAATAATAATATGTATGTTTGTTCCATCTGTTTAGGTAACAAGTGGCTATACTACAAATATAAAATATATATAGTACACATATTTAATTAATCCTATACCATAATTAATTATAAGCAAATTTAGTCTTTAAGTGGACTTTTAAATATTCATTTCCTTTTTTACACTTCAATGAAATATATTTTTAATCAAAAATAAATTCAATTCTTGAGTATTTGAATATATATTAAAAATAGATGCTATGAAAAAGAATTTAAATCAAAAATTCAATTTGAATCCAATTCTTGAATATTTGAAAATATGTTAAGAAAAGATGCAATATCATAAATAATGCACTAAACAACTCTGAAATTATAACTGTTAATAATACAAATTATTATTTACTTTTTATTAGCTCATTACACACATTACATATATTGATATTGCTCTTCTAGGCATTTTTTTTCAAATGATAATTTAATTTTATGTGCTTACATGAAAAAGGTTTTTTTTTTTAATATAAATACTAAAATTGAATTTCTTCATTAACAATAATAATTATTTTTTCCTTGTCCTCAGCCTTTACATGGTTACAGATTAAATTAACTATTATTAGATTAAATTAACTATTATTAGTTTTTATTATAGATCCAAAATAAGACATTTAGGTTCCTAAATTGCTATTTATACAATATGATAACGAACTTGTTTCTCTAATTATTTAAATTTTTGGTGCTTATACTTTTAAATTTAAATACTAAAATTAATTTTCTCCATTAAATATGCCTCTCCATTAATATTGCCTGCTAGTTCTATTTGGTAGAGCCCGAATACATATGAACAGATTAATTGAACTATGCATTTATAATAGAATTAAGAAATTAAGATGGTATATAAGATATAAAATAAGACATTTGGTTTTCTAGTTTATACAATACTAGCTTATTCCCGTGGTTCTGCCCACTTCGGTTATGTTTACTGTGGTTATGAGTATCCTATATATTAATGTAGGTTATAAACAATCTATGTGCCAAATTTCAGCAAAATTCGAACAGTAATTATTGCGTAACAGAGTAACAAACACACATACATTCTCATAAACTTTTGCATTTATTATATTAGTGTGATTATAACAGTCTTTTTCCCCTGATGTTGATAGTAAAAACCTATTTTATTTTCCCTATGTTCTAATACTGTAGCTGAAAATGTATTTAACATTTCTCACCAACATATAGCAGTATTTATCAATATAATTATATTTTTTCAACATATAGTAACATTTATTTAATTCTATGATTAATCTCCCAATCATTTTACAATCTAATCAGTGCTACTGATATTTTATTAACTTCACTAATATTGTTCTGGTTCATAATTAGACCCAATTTTATGAATTTTAATTTATTGTGTAACCGCAATTCTTGAGTTCAACTTATTATTTGGTTTTCTGTAATATATTCATTGTATTAAAGGAAAATTGAAATTAAAAAAAAGAAGACAAAATTTGAGTATATTATTATGAGGATAAGCCAAATTTTTGATGTATGATAAGAAAAGCGCTAAAGGAATCTCATTAATTACTAGCCTTTCATATTTATGTAGGTGTGTTGTATATATTTAGTAACAGCTAAAACAAACTTTCAACTTTTAACTAATTAAGTTGCTAATCTTATCCCAGCTTACTTAACTTCTAAACTTCCTCGAGCTTGTTATTAAGGAACCTTTTCACTTCACTAAATTCGTTATCGTAAGCGCTGCTAAAAAAAAACTACAAATATTTTTGTATTTTGGCTATTTGTTCAACAATTTATTGGCAAAATCCCTCTTTGTGATTTGGAGCTAAATATAAGTTGCCAACGTTTTTTATTGGAGAAACATATGAATTGCAATTATAGTTTAAGGCCTGGTCAAGTCCAAATTACACTTCGAAATTGAAGTTATTGAAGTAACCCAATATGAGTTATGTTATTTAAAAGAAAAATAGTTCTTTTATTTAATTCCAAATTCATTGTGTAGCCCTAGACTCAACCAAGTATGAGATTCGGCAGATTTTTGTCATTTGTCGTTTTTTTTATCACATCAATTTATTTAATAATAATTCTCTTTATTGTGTTCTAAAATGTGTCTAAATCTATCTCTGCCGCCAAAATTTGGTCTAGTGCGAGAATTAGGCGGATCGTAAAAACGTTATCATAGATATTATTTCTAGACACAGATGTTACTGTTTTTACGATGGAGTGAAAAATAGACGTGTCTTTTATAGGGAAGTTTCTTTACCTTTTTATGTAATTTACATATTTAGTTTAAAATAAAAGAAAATTCTCCGTGTGTCGTAAAAATAACCCTAAAAATACTTATCTTCTCCTTATTTTGAATAAGGCGTCTTAAATTTCCATACGTTAATTCCTTTCCAATTTTCCTTTCAAACGAGTACCATGACGTCGCGAAAGTTCATTGAACCCACCGCCAAAAAGTTTCATTGACTGTTGCATTGTGCACTTGTTTATAATAATCTCGTCGTAGTGTACGTTGACGGCGAACAGCTGTTACGAGGGGGACACCCGTATCGTGCTCTCTCGCTCGATCTCACGTGTGGATAGGGTTGTCACTGTTTAGTATGTGTGCACCTGATATGCGCTCGACTTTGAATCTTTTGTTACCTCGAAAGATTAGAGCACCTTACGGAATTAATTTGTGGGTTTAATTCTCGAGATCCTGTAGGTTACCACAATGTTTCGAATACTTTCATTTTTAACATAACTGTGTACACAAAGTATTTGTTATGAATGGTATTTTTTATTTTTTCTGTTATCTTGGATATATTAATCTATCGTTTATGGACAATTGGACCCACTACCTTAAATTACTTTTCTGAATGAATTTGTCTGAAGTACATTTAATTTTATCTATTGATATAAATAATATTATATTTTTAATAAACGTTACCTGTCGTTATTTTTATTGTGAGCGCGTTTTCCCCGCGTGCCCGGAACCGGTTCACATCACGCGGTTTTTCTTTTTTCAAGCAGAAACCCTGGATAGTTTTTTTAAGTAAAAGTGGTTGTGGTGTGTATATTTGTAGAAAGGAAAACGGTTTGAAAAACGGCTCAAGAGAAAAAAAATGCGTAAAAATGCCACCCAATTCCTGTTAACTTTTGAACTGTTTTATGTTTTAGTATCTTAGAAATTAGTGCGAAAATAGATAATCTTTAAATCATAGACACTACTAACTAAAAAATATGCTCATTTTTTAAGCAAATTCTGTAGTAAATTCAATGATGATAATATGTTACGGCAGTAGTATCGTTGATACATCGAATGGATTTCATTGCCCATCGTTACTACTTATTATAACAGATGCTTCCTTGTAGAAAACCTATGATTTTTAAACCATCCTTTTGGAGATAAAAACTATCATAAAGCGATATAAAATACTGGTATCTCGGTTAAAATCCGTGAATATCGGTCTAGGCGCTTCTAAAATAAAAATCTTTAAATAAAACGTACAGAGATTCATAATTTCAAACAACGCGAACAAACTGCCAATTATTTCCTCACATTTACGACAGTTTAGATTTTTTACGAATTCCTTTATTGCAAGAACCTTTAATCATATACATTTATCTATTATATGGACAGAATTATTAATTAATAATATTTCCGACCTTAATGTTTAATATGTAAGCAGTTTTGAACCGTTTTTGATTTTAAAAAACATTGCCGTACGAATTTGTATATCCGGACGCTGTTACTACGGTCTAATAAAGGTTTCTTATATCAGGCTATCGTGCATATTATACCTTTTTTTAACATCATCTTTTTATATGCAATACAAGTAAAGTAAATAAATAGTATACAGTTAGAGCATACAACGGAGAGTGAATCGCGGGATCACACCGGCCATCACTTTCCTCGCCAGATAAGTGACGTCACCCGCGTCACTCGACGACGTAACGTTAGGACCGTGGTGTCGGGAAGTTCCATTTGTTGGAAAACAGATAAGCCCGGCTTGACTCGAGCCAATAATCGCCGATAAATGTGTTTCGCGGTTTTAAAGTTTCTAACAATTTCCGCAAACGCATTAGGTTTATTGCGAGGTGCAATCGAAATATATATATATATATACAATAGATCTTTAATGACAAATTTGAAAGTAACCAATTTGCTAAATTAATGTGCCTTCTGTCTGCAGATTTATTCTATGACAGAAAATAGATCATTGAAAAAAAACATATCTTAATAGATAATTGAAAAAAATCGCTTTTGCGGTTTTTCGAAATGTCTTATTAAATTAAATATTTTTTCTTTGAGACAATTTGCATGTGTTACCCAGAACAAAAATAGGATTTCTCTAAAAAGGAAGGAAATCTATAAATCTCCATGCAAATACCAAATATTACTGTTAAAAAACATATACTTGATAAAAGCAGTATAATGTTGATAAAGGCAACTATATATAATTAATAAGTTATCATTATCATAATTAAAGGTTACAAAACGTTCGCAAATTTTGAAATGCAATGTATTTAGTATTTCAGGCGATTAATATGTAAATTAATGAATTATTTTAGAATTGTAAGCATTTTGAGAGATATCTTATTTTCTTATCTGATTTATGTGCCTAAATTACATACTTTCTATACCAAATGAAAGGTTAGAAAGTAAAGAAACCTCAATCTAATTAAAAGCTATTATCGTCTTTGCTACCTAGTGGTGGTTATAAGTTTTTTTAGGAGTCTGTCCCGAAACGGTCAATATAGAACTACTATTGAGCCTCCGGTGTCTGCCCGTTTGTCACAGGGCTCTTTCTCATGAATCATAATACGATAAGCATTCGAAATTTTTACAGAGTGTCTTTTAATATTATTGCAATAATAACAAACATTAAAATTAATGATAAAGTATGTTCCAATAAAAAAAAAAAAACAGTTTTTTTTTTTAATTTATCTATTGAACCTTTGTAGGTACAAATTTGAATTCTTGCAATAAAAATAAACACAAAAAAATCATACAGGCAGAATGTACAGAAAATTGTTTAAAATGAAAATTGTATTTCAGGAGCTGTCCTCATTTTTTATGAACACAGCAGTGATAAATATGATTGTTTCGTGTTGTTACTATCATTGCCACAAATCCTTAAACAATCACCCGTAAATACACAACATAATGTCAATTTTATCTATAAATGCCCATCAATAAGGTACAAAACGCATGGAGTTGGTAAGATGCGCGTTTGTTTCGCGGCATTTAATAATGTCGCAATTCTTCAGCTGTAAATATTTTATAGACTGAATATGGTCATACATAAATAAATGTAGTCCTGCTGTGTGTTTGTTCTGCTTACCCCATGATATTTAAATTTGAAAATTCGAATTATACGGTTTTTAAAAAGCATTATAAACATAGAGTTATTTACGACTTACATGTCTACGTATATTGTAATGATTTTTATTTTATTAATTGTTCAAGACTAATTGTTATCAATTTAGGATATTTCAAGTCTTCCAATGATATTCACATTCATTATTAAATATATTTTGGGAAATGTATAATATCCAGTATGTTTTATAAGTAAAAAATATCTAGCTAGGTACTGGTTTGTGTAAATTGTGTAAATAATGTGTTACGGTTATTTATTATTCTGAACGGGATGTAGCTCACAGTGAACATAAAATTAGAATAGTTATAGTGAACGTAAACTTATGAATTTTGAAAGGTTAATTCAGTAGAAACACTGTAACGACGTATGTAAATTACGTTTAAATACATCGAAAATTGATTCAGTAACCGATTTATTGCTATTTATACATCACATGACTGTGATTTTAATGTATTTGATATAAAAGGCGCAATCAGCGGTATGTACGCACGGCAAATTCTCGTTCGTGTAAAAACATTGAGTACAGATGTCATATGTCAGTTGGTCAATCATTTGTACTTTTATATTGAGGTCGAAGACGTCTATACCATGAAAATAATGTTTGGCATTGCCCCGTATAAATGAGCCTGTATAAGGCTAAGAACTCACGGAGCGGATTTAAACCGCACCCGCGAGCGATCACGGATTAGCTTATTTATTTGAAAACTCATAAGATCGCAGTTCTGTGGGGTCACATAGCCGCCGCTGGCCGACATAGTTCTGGGTGAATCTGCAAAGTCCACCTTACATGATCTCTCTGGAGTAGAAGAAATAATAAGCATTATTTATTTGCAACATAACATATACAGCAGCCGCGGGTGTAATAAAAGTCGTAGACAGCCGTGCAGGTCGTGCCTGTAACCCGCGCCATGAAAGTAGGGTCTATTTTTTAATACATTTACATCAAAGTTTATGCGTTTGTTTGACTTGGTACATGTTTTTTTGTAGTACAAATGTTATGTTAAAGTTTATGCACGAAAAAGTTAGAATAATTATGTGGTAATCCAGTGTCTATAGATAAATCTGTCAAAAATAAACCTATGATGAGCCCTGTGCCTAAAATAGATAATTAGATAACACTCAGGTCTTCAGTTGTGTCATCATTCATTGTTATCTATAATTTATATCGTATCCTACTCTGGTGTTGCTCAACATTTTAGAGATTATAATATTTAAAAAAAAACACACAATTTGATTTTACAAAGTTAGCCTAAATATATTACAAAAATAGTTTGATAAGAACTATTATTAGCAAATGCCAAAATCATATACTTTTAAAAATGACATGTTATATAAATGTAATGTAAGCTGCACCTAAAATAGATAAATTTGATAATAGCTAAGGCGGTGATATGTCAAAACAAATTATTTATCAATGATAACAGCCCCACCCTTGTGTTGCATTCACCCTTTTATAAGTAGGCCAAAGGGGAAACATTGACTTGTGTTTGTTTTGCAATTTATTTATGATTACAAAAATGTTTTTGTAAATATAATGTTGCACTTGTTGCAAATGTATGATAAGATATGTTTTTAGTGAATGATGAGTGTGAAGCATGTCTCAAACATGCTTCACTATGTCTCACAGCTACTACCAGTTGAAAGGGAATCTCTTTTCCAGCATTTAAGCCATAAAAAATATTTTGGATAAGTTTAATATAGTAATCTTTTTTATCTTAAAATGTAAGCCAAAAAATCATTTCATTTAAATAAAAGGTTATGAAGTTATTTGTTGTAATTCTGATACAGGTTCGCACATTGAGTTGACAAATAGATATTTAAGCAAATCTTACGTACTCTCTGCTCGGGTAGCTAAACTGACCTTATAGTATAAAAAAAGCCCATATCTGTGAGTAATACCATTTTTTATCATATTGAAGTAACAAACGAGCATGTAGTCCACCTGAAGGTGAATGGCCACTGCCGCCATATAAGATCATCTGATATTGGGAACAGTTATGTTGAGAACTAAGATGGAATGCCTCGAATAAATACTGCCAACTGCACACTAGACAAGTAGACAAAATATAGTTGTTGGAAGCAGTAAGTTCGACTGGATATACAACAACTACACCTATTTCGAGCAAAAGGGTTCTCCCATTTCGGTGGAAGAGTGAAAGGGTGCCTGTTGATAATTGAGGCGACCACCTATCATATATTTCATTCTTGGTCCTTAGGAGTTCCAACGCATCTGTGATCTACTGAAGGTGGTGGTTACAGATGTCCATGGGCTTGTTTACTATGTCAATCTTATAAAATATGGACACATAACATGTATTAATTCGGATATGGATAACCATAAAAAGTATCATCACTAATATTTTCGTAGATTTCCTTAAAGATTTTTCCTCGTGTACATATTTTTAGAAATATCAGATAGTGTTAGAATAGCAATGTCATGAATTTTTACAAAGAGTTAAACAGTTGCTTACATCGTCAAATCAAGATAACTTTTTTGACACTGGCTACAAAGCCATGTTCACGTTCTGGCTGATGGTAAAATGGTATGAAATAATAATAATAATAAATCTTTGAAATATTACAATGAGCTCGTATTTTGCCTTTAAGGCGTGCAAATGTGCAATCGTTAAATATAGGCAATGGCAAATAAAAGTACATTATTTAAATGGCATACGAGTATGCACTCCACCTTCTTGGAAGTAGTCGCTGCCGCACATGGACATTTGTGAGCAATGTCATGTAGAACAAGGGTTCTATATTAAGTTAATTACAGATGCGTAGCTTCCTCCGAGGACTAAGATGGTCGCCTTATGGAAGTGAACCGGCAACCACAACCTTCCACCGAAACGCAAGAACTGCTTCACGCTAGAAATATTTAATGTACCAACAAAGTGTTAACTTTAACTTCTACTATATATTTATAAATAAACTATATATTATAATATATAATTATACCAAGCGTCACTTAAATTAAAGTTGAAAACACCGTGCATAATACCAACATTTAAAGGCAACTTAAATTTAGATTTATCTTCAATTTATTAATTATTTGAAGAAAATTCATATTAAAAAAGTGTACATATAAAATAAATCGTGGTACTATGAACTGTTACTTATGTCCCATACAGCCAAAACCACATTGTTCTTCCTGCGTATTAACTGGTGTCTAAATATACTATCTTTTGTGCCTTTATCAGCCACGTTTTCATTATAATTTCCCTGTGTATACTAATGTTTTCATACGATCACTTGCAGCATGGCAGCGGACAGCGATGGGCTGGGCTCGGCGGGCGGCGGCTCGTGCGGCGTGGTGGTGACCTGCGAGGGCGACCTGCGCGACCCGCGGTTCCCGGCGCGCCTCCGCCGCCTGCTCCGCGAACTGCGCGCCTTGCTCGCCGAGCCGCATCCGCACACGCTCAAAGTTAACAAGGTAACTAGATAAAGCAGAGGTCGGCAACACGCGACATGCGGTTCTCTTTTTGTGGACCGTGGACTTTCTTAGAATGTTGCTTTGCGGTCCGCGGAATACGCACTTTGGTCGCCGAGCCGCATCCGCTCACGCTCAAAGTTAACTTATTGGTTTGTAGCAGAAGTCGGCAATCCATGGTCCGCGGGTCGCGACCAGCTTTGCGGCCTGAGGACCTTCCTAGAATCTTTCTTGGCGGTCCGTCGACTTGCTTAGATGCTGCACTTGCAGTC
>MOOZ01001434.1:545-12052 GCA_002930495.1 Cecropterus lyciades | reverse complement strand
GCCATGATTGCTGAGCTTGAGGGTTCGTCGGTTTCTGTGGAACGAAACAAAGATGCTGATTCGTCGTGATTTTTGAATTTAATGAATTATTTTATGATAAATCTATTTTGTAAAGTATCTGGCTGAATATATGTGATGATATGTTGACTAAAAAAATGTATTGTCATTGAAAAAAAAAACAAAACGAAGCTTGGTATTATTATTATGAGAAGATATTCCATTACAAATTCAAGTTGAAAATAATTCTTAAGATCTACACTGATACACTGGTAGTCCCATAACGTAATTTATTATTGACAATCACAAATCTACGTGCATATGGTGATCGCACAGCACCTCTGAAATCTTCTCTGAATTTCTTATCGCCCCGACTGATCTAAACAGAGTCGGTACCTCACAAAGCAGCGGTCGGGCAAATCTACATTGTAAACCAATTTGCTAAACCTCTAATGCCACTAACCCTCAATGACGGTGAGGTTTATCTTTCAGTGGTTAGCCATATTCTGCATAAAAACAATTTACTAGATCCATAACGCCACTTATGGTCAGTGACGGTGAGGATCATTTTACATTGATCGAATATTAGCAGCCAATTTTCTAGTTACCTCTAACCCGCCAATTGCCTTAGGCGAGTGTTATGTGACAGCGGTGTTAATGTTCTATAAAAACCAATTTACTAGACTCTTACTGCCATTTACTCTCAATGACGGTGAGGATCATCTTTAAGTGGTATAATGTTATAATAATAACAACAACGAGATCTCTAACGCCATTTATCCTCAGTGACGGTGAGAATCATCTTGCGGCGTTCGTACGTGTTTAATATTTGAGACTATTCATTGGACTACTGTGGCACTTACTGTCAGGGACGGATCATCATACAGTGGTCAGATACCGTCCAGCCAGGCGAACCCGGGGAGGACAACGGTATGTGTGGTCGCATACTATCGTACAAACCAGATGGTGCGGTGGGCCCAGCCGCTCACTTGGGTGGAGGCCGATGGGGCAACGCGCTCAGAGGACTCCGGTTGCGTTCCTTTGGAGATTCCGCAGTCCTCTTTGTAGCGCCGAGGACGGCCACCGGGGGGGGTTTTAGTGCCGTAAAAATCCCACATAACCTGGCGCCGCTCCCACTTCGTCGGGTACCTTTTGAAGGTTTCCTCCCTCGAGAATAATGTCACTCACCCTCGGTGACGGTGAGGATCATCTTGCATCGGTCGGGCAGCGTGTCGGGCAGCCAGCGTGCGCCGCGCAGCGCGTCCGCCGCCGCGACGCACAGCAACACGGGCCGCGATCGGGATAGTGACATCAGCAAGCGTTGTAACGCGCTCGATAGGGATGATGCGTCCTGGGGATGCGATTTGTTATTTATAATAGGGACGGAGAATCTGTAAGCAACTTCATATAGAACAGGGGTTGTCTCTGAAGTCGATCACGGATGCGTTGCCACTCCATTGAATGAGATGGTCGTGTGTGTATGAAATAGAATGAAATCGTCTTAAATTAACATTTAGTCTTTGTTTCATTAAAATGCATGTAGTCTATCAAAATTTTATGTAGGATAACTTGAAGTCGGTCTTTCCTCTTCTTTTTTATGTTAACAAAATATATATTTGTCTTTAATGATTTTGTTTCTACATCTAGCACGCAGTCTACACCTATAATTGTAATGGCATTATGCTAGCCCCTTACGTATTATTTTGTTTCTTTGCAGTGTATTAATGTGCATTATGTTGGCGTTCAATATAAATAAATAAATAAAATTTATTAGATTTTTTTTTTAAAGACGACTGAGACTGCGGGGTACATCAACAAATAAAATACTTTTAATTGGATCGAAATATCGACGAATAAGAAATTAAAAAACCGCATATCGCGACTACTTGTTACAGAATAACATCTATCCGCGATAATATTAGTCTTAAATCATAAAATATAAGTTCTGATAAAATAAAGAGAATGTTATACGAACATTCCGTCCTCGGTACACGGTGCCGGTGTGCAGCACATGTAACTGGTCCACTATAGACTTCAGCAGCTGGTGGGAACTGCTCGACTGCGGCGTTAGACCTACGAACCTGGGAAAATATTTATCTGTTAGACCTTATGTGTTCACAACGATATGAAAGCCTTTTTGGGCGATGAGCTTAAGCCTTTTGTAAATATGAGGAATTTGTCAAATGTAGTTTATGGTTTTAACCACCCAGGACGTACGAAGAGTTTGCTGCCCGAAATGTAGGTTAAATATCCCGTCTCTTTTAGATACGAGAAAAATACTTTTCCTGTAAAAAACGATAATCAGTATTTAGTTTTAAACCATCGATTAAAAATATATTTAATATAAAATTTGGTCATCCTGGAAAAATGCTGCTTGGAAAGGGTTGCCCTCTCTGTTCCTTGTACGCTACGTTTCTGTTTATGACTTCTGCCATCATTTTACTGTACAACATTGCAGTCCATATTTTGGTGATAGACCTCTTAGTCAGCGCGCCAGCAGCGTGGCCTTGCCGCAGCCCGCGGTGAGGTAGGGGCGGAGCGCTAACCTGACGACGAGCGCGAGGTCGGCGAGCCAGGTGTGCGCGAGGGCGGCGGCGCGCGCCAGCAGCGTGGCCTTGCCGCAGCCCGCGCCGCCCAGCAGCGCCAGCGGCACGCGGCTCTCGCTCTGCACGTACCTACCAGAAGCATTGACTCGTGAGAAACATATCCATCATGGGTTATACACGAAAAAGATGATAGATGCTGTCTAAATGATTGTAAGTGACCAGCGCCGGCCAGAATTGGCCAAATGCATTGCTGCCCCAATAGACTTAGTTGGAACACCTCCGATAAGTATGTCACCCTCGGCATTCACACCAAAACACAGCATAAGGGCTGCTGTTTTTAAGAAGAAATAGGGGAGCTTCTCTGGTCGAGCCATACTCCTTATATAGCCTTACTTAATTCATTACTTATGTACAGGTCGCTATGTACTGCTGTGTGAATTAGAGCGTCCCTGTATCATAAATACGAGATAAAATAAAAGTCACTGGCTTAAGCTGTTGTCACGTTTATTAATATTGTCCGATATGATTACAACGTGCGCATCGACGAGGCGCTAGAGACGACTGCCTGCGAGGGGGTTGCGCAGGTGCAGTTCGTCTCAAGTTACATACGTTGTCATGTCGCTACACTTACATTTTGAGTTCATTGAGTGTTATTTCCCGGTTGGAAGTGCACTGTGTTGCTTTCTGACAGAATGCAAGATGCTCGCTGATTTCTTCGAACAAACTAAAAAAAAGAAAAACACATCTTTAAGATTCGAATTAAAATAATGAATTTGGCATGTAAAAATATTGAATATGAACGTCTCATCTGTATAGAAAATTTTGATAGTGTGATTTAGCGTGTGTGGAGCGTCATCTGTCGAATTACGAAAAACAACTACTTACATAACATGATATTACATTTTTTATATGGTACGCAAAAGAAAATGTACTAATATTAGTGACAAAATAAAATAAAAAAAGCAATAAAGGAATCTTGACAACAGCGCGTCAAGCCGCTCGGTGAACGTCACACCCTCATGAGTTGGATACCGCGACCGCGTGGGTGTTGATGTTACACAGGCAGTTGCTGCTGCCTATGTCCTGGATGTTGTTCCTTAGTAGCCTTCTACTCCATGCGGGAACTTGATTGTTGGTGACCGCATGTGTTGATTAAGGAAGACTCTGTAACCTATTTCCTGAATGTTGTCCCTTAGTCGCCTCCTACTACAACCACAGGAAGAGGGAGCCATTCCCACTCTTTCCGCTATTCCTGACCGAAACTTGTCGGTCAGGAATATGAATGGGATGTTATACCTCAGTCGCCTCCTTCTTCCTCCAAGGGAAGAGAAAGAAGAGGTGTTATTCACGAGTGACATCTAAAGCCTCACCTAGTCGGCACCCCGCAGTAGCCGGCCGGCGTCTCCCCCTCCGCCACCAGCCCGTCGAGCAGCGCGTCGAGCCGCTCGGCGAGCGCCACGCGCACGCCCGCGGTGTACTCGTCGTCGTTGGCGCCGGACACGCTCGCGTTGCGCCCGCGCACGCTCGCTCGGATTATATTGCGCTCGCTCAGATTCATCTGAATATAAAAATGGATGAAAAATAAAGGAAATAGTTCTTTGTTGACCCGCGTAGCGGAACGGACTCGTAGTCAGTTCCGGTTTCAATCTCCGGCTATACAGATATCTGAATGGCGAATTTAAATTTCTGTTCTCGGTGTGAATATTTGTGTCTTTGTATGTTTTCATTGCATCCACGACACAGAAATTATTTTAGTCTGGGCTATGATTTTATATTATTATCTTTGCTCTGTATAGTTTTATTTTTCTATACATTTTGTTGCGGTCAGTGAAAAATTCGAAATTTGATTGTTATTGTCATTTCGTTTTTTTTTTTTTAAAAATATCTACTAATCTAGTTGAAGTGCTGCACATATCTACATAGTGAATTAAGTATTCTGTTGTGGATACAGGCGGCTGTTAACAAAGTCATTATTTCTTAGAATACGATGTCTTAACATCCAGAGAATCTCCGTATCGTAATCATAGTATGCAAGCCAAAACGTATAAGCATCATAGCTCTCTCACCCTCAAATCCTTCTGCAGGTTAGCCAGCCGTCGCTGCAGTTCCTGGTGGTGGGCTAAGTCCTGGGCGTCAGTGGGCGGGGGTTCCGCGGCCGCGCGACACACCCACACGCAGCGCCGCGCCGCCTCGCTGCTCATCAGCACTGTGTGTTGCACCTCCTGGGGTAAAATGAAGAGAAAAAAAGAAAGAAATCATTATTATTCTCAATATCATAACACATTACACTGATAAGTAAACGTAAGCAAGGGAAAAATTTACTATTAATTCAAAATTTTAAAAAGTGTTATAACAAAAAAAGATATTTTAACCGACTTCAATAAAAGGAGGATGAATTGAGAAAATTCGACTGCTTTTTTTTTAATGGAATTTTTTTATCGGCTCAGTCTATTTATTTTATTCCCCCCCACTTTTTTGCCGACCGTCGTTGTTGGACACCTCGCTCAAATAAAGCCACCAACCACCACCACGACCAAAACTCTACGGTATAATGAAAATAATCTTCTTACCTGTTCCAAAACGGTAGTAAGGTAAGCATCGCAGGCCTCTTGCGGCAACGTCCTCACAAGGACGTTGAGGGCCTTCGCCATCTCGCGTCGCCAGCGGGCCGGAGCCCCCCGCACCAGGCGGTAGCAAGGTGGCGTGGTGCTGCTGTCTAGACTGTACCTGCAGATCATAAGATTAACGTAGAAAACGTGGTTACTTGATTCTACTGAATGAGTGGGTGAATGAATGCTTGAATGAACAGATGGGGGAATGAATGCAAGCAATCGTATTTGCGGTTCACCTGATGGTAATGAGTGAATGAATAAAAGAACAATAGATCGAATAAATGAACAAATTAATAAATAATTTCAGGTAGAACCACAACATCAACACAACAACACATTTCGGTGTAATATACTCCAAAAAGTGTTGTTGTCTGGATAGCATAGAGTAAAAAAAAAGTTATGGAGATTACGCTTTTGCACTCCTCCTTAGCAAAGTTATAATGATGCCCATAAATGAATAGATTACAAATAAGACAAGTACGTTGGATATGATTACAAAAAAGTCAAATGCACGGTCAAATATCACTACATTCAATCCTTTGAACACTTCCCATCTATTCATCCATCAGCCTTTCGACGTCTACTGCTAGACATAAGACACCCTAAATAAGCGGTTTTATGCTATTTTCTACAAGTCATCGGTCCACCTGGTCGGAGGCAACTATACTCGTTTTGCCTAAACGTGGTCGCCACTCAAGAACGTTTCTTCCCGTCCCGTCCCCGTCCATGGAGCAATATAGCGGCCTTTATTCCGTTCCAGCTTGCTAATATTGTTGCTTTTAGGCTTAAATATTCATCTATACCTACCATTTATTAAGCAGGGCCTTATCATTCTCGTCCTCAGCTGCTTCTAGCGCTGCCTTGTAGTCAGCGCACTCCAATGTATGAGGTAGCAGGGGAGTGCCCAGGTTTGAGTTCAGAAACAGGACTGGAACCACTGCACCTAGTTCTGATTGACCTGGAGAAGAAAGGAAGTAATCAATAAAAAAATTAAATTTGTTTTTTATGCTATTGACGTAGTCCACCTGATAGTGAGTAGACATTGCCGTTCAAAGTCTTACATGATCACAGATGCGTTGCTACCCTTGAGGACTAAGTTGGGGCGCCACTGATAAGAATATCTCCCTTACCACACCCTTCAGATCAGAACATAGCAGCGCTAACACTGTTATTATTAGCCTAAGGTAGGGGTGGTAGAATTTGTAGAACCCTTTGTGACCTACGACGTCTACCACCTTGAAAACTTCAAAACTGTATTTTGATACTAATCTTCTAACGATTTTAACACCGGTTGAAGACGCTGGTTTTTGATAAAAACTAAACTTACGAGCCAGCTCCGCGATGCACAGCACCGGGAACCGATGGTCTCTCTGCTGTTCGAGCGGCGACCGCCAGTGCAGGTCAGCTACATGAACCCGCCAGCCTCGTTTCCGCGCCCTCACCCTCAGCCTGGCAGCAGCCCCGCATTGCAGCGCGCCTTTTTCTGCACAGCAATCTGGAAATGGAAAGATGAGGTAAACCTCTATATCACCGGGCCATTCTCAGGGAATGTGGTAAATAGGGCGGCATTATTAGTGATCAGGTACTGGGCGCAGATCCTGGAGAACGAGGAACGGAAATTCACACCACGCAGTCATAGAAGCGCACACTGGGGACATAAAATGAGGTGTGCCGAGTGATGCCGGTCTTGAGTAACATCACTTCCTCTAATCATAGATGTCGTCAGTCCAAAATCGATGCATGAGCAGCAGTGTCTTCCTATGTAACATCAACACTTAATGCGGTCACTAACATGCGTGGCAGACGTGGAGGCTACTGTTAAAAACCCCTTTTAGGTGAGGTCTATGTCCAGCATTTGATTCCACACAGGCTGATGGACGGATGGCATAGAGATAAGTTACGGGTAAGTAAAAGGCTTAGTCACTCCGTCACTGGGTACGGATATCCTGAATAAAAAAATGTAAGTCATAGTCCACCACAATTCCTTAATGAACATTGATAGACAGTGATCTAATATGTGTAAATTGTTCACATAAAATATGTTTTTAGGAAAAAAATCGCGATCCTCTCCTTGCGTCCCGCGCAACCTGAACTTCATGCGATCTGTAGATCGTTCTACTCGTACGACCGTTTTATTGCCATAATAATGTATGGAGAATCGTACGAAGAACATACCTTGCGAATCAGCAGCGCAAACATAAATAAGCATCGCGCGGCGCCGCCTCGTCCGCTGTCCAGGGTTCTTGCCCAGCAAGTACGAGCGGTGCTCCTCGGGCAGCGCCGCCACGTTGGCCGGTATCGGAGGCCCCACCACATCCTCGCGGGGCGACGGACATGCCACCGGCGAGGATAGAGAGATGGAATCTGCAAATGGAACTCTATCACATCCTTTCATCAAACTCGACTTTATTGGTATACTTTAAAGAACATTGCCCCACACTAAGATTTATTCCTGTGTCGTGGTTAACATGGAAACACGAAGATGAATACACAAACACCCAGACCCAGAGTATAGAAACCCGAACCCACCGCGTATCAGATCGGTATGGTGACCGCTCCGCCACGTGGGTCGTCAAGAAGTCGGTCGAGTCATTAACTTTTATGATTGACACATCGAAATAATATTGAACTACCTTTATCCAAAAAGTAAATAAGTAAATCTAATTATACTCCATTAGTAGCTTCATAGAAGTGATAATGGTAAAATAGTTAGTTGGGCTGGTGGCTAAAGAAGACGGGGATACCGGTAGATTCAGAAGACACGATACGTAGATTTACATATTTACAGTGCATCACCACCAAAGATTAATAAGTTCTTACGTGATGATGGTGAATAATCTAAAGAACTATTACTAATATATTTGGCATCTACGTCACTTTTGAGTATGTTCAAGACTTTGAGCGCTACTGCTAGAAACTAATGAACTTCTATACAGAATAAACCAGGTGGAATTGTGAATGAGAAGACGTTATCAGATCATATTTGTTCTTAGTCTGCTCTATATAGAACTAAAAAGGACAATGACTATACCTTTAAAGAAACCAAGTACCTGAGACACTGGACCCAACAGGAGCTCTAGGCCCCTTCAGCTGCGGCTTCTTGTCCTTGATAGAGGGCTGGGGCTCCAGCAACTCCTGGGGCTGCTCGGCGCTAGCGTCGAAGGACGGCTTCGTCACGCGGTAAGACGGCGACCTGCGGGCGCAGCAATTGGGTCTACGCTATGTTATACTGCTCTTTATTTTATGTATAGTCATATGCATGGGCGTATATTCTGGCTCCTCAAGGTGCAAAAAGAGCTCTCCGTCAAAGCCGACGATGCAATGGCGGTATGATCCTCTCTGACGATAAGGAGGAGGCTAAGGAGCCCGAATCTCCAAATGGTTGGGAAAAATTCCAAAACCTAGTCGACGTTATTTTCCGCCGACTACCACTGTTGAAATTTCTCTTAAACAAAACAATAACTACATTCATGGTCATATCCTTTCTTAGTGGGTATCTATATAATAAAATAAACCGGTTGTCCAAATATCATGGTTCTATCTTTAGTAATTTAAGCTTTACGATACTTAGTAAAACAATCGAAACGGTCGAGGAGTTTGTAGTCCGACTCACACGTTAAATGAGCATGCGGAGGGCGGAGCGTATTCTCCCCTGAAGGGGTTCGCGCCCCTACACGATCGGCCACGTGGAGGGCGACCGCTCCCGGGGGAGCTTCCTGTTCTGGTGACCTCTGACCACCAGGAAGACGACCTACGGCTTGTAAGCGACGTATAAATACCAAACTCCCACTAAATAGTAGGGTTGGTAAATATCTTATACATTTGTACATTAACAGGTTTTATTAACCTTGTATTATTATGCACTAATGTAAAGATTCCGGGGGATATTCAACTATCTTGAGAATTGCCGGGGTAAAGAGGGGACCTCTGAGAGCCCAAAAATTCTCCACAGTCGTAATGTTGACTGACCCGTAGCATATGAGAGACCCGGACGTTAGGAAGTCTCTAACATGCATACAGTCATACTAAGTCAATAGTACTTGTAAGTTTCGTTTCGGATTTTGTATATAGACTTAACTAATTACTAACTTATTCGTATTTATTCCTAACTCGCTGAGTATAGGATTAGACACGAATACGGATATGTTATTATTCGGGTGTATTCGACGGATAGTTCACGACTGTCTAAATGTTGTATTCGGTCTGAAGTACAAAGTAAACAAATAGACTACTAAAAAAATATAATAAAATTTGATTATTTTACATCGCCCAACGATTCTTGTTCATTTGCTATCAGATCAGAACAAAATCAAGTAAATTAATACTCGTATTCAGCAAATAATTCTTATTACAGGTATACTCGTATTCTTAATGTCTGGCCAAGTATTGAATCCGGAACCTTCGAGTTATTTTTCTATAATATTGAAGTAGCTAACGAGCATGCAGTCCACTTGATAGTAAGTGGCTCCTGCCGCCCATGGACATCAATAATCAACCCCAGATGAGATCAGTCTTACCTGAGGTTGTCCACAGATGCGTGGCTACTCCTGAGGAACAAGTTGGAACGCCTCGGATTAGTTTGTCTTCCATACCACACCCTTCAGACCATCGCATCTATCTCGCGACCACCAGCGCTTTAACACTGCTGTTATTAGGCAGAAATAAGTCATGCATCACGCGTATCGTCCCACATGAGAAAAGGATTACAAAGATATCTATTTTATCAACGATACCAGAAAGTCTCTTGTATTCGTAGTCTATTTAGTTCTCAACGTTGCGAACATTCATAGTATCAAGTACTAATTTAGCTCACAATCTTGCCCCATCATGTATTTATTAATCAAATATTATGTTTCATTGGTGCCTGCTGACGTCAAAAGGGGACAGTGGGGGAGATTGATAACGCACTATCGTGTTTCAGCACGCCGCGGTGGGTAAATATTTGCCCCCCATCCTCCTCGGATTGAAAGGGTTATTAAAGCGCCATTGCGAGACATTGCTAAGTTTCTTTCCTGTAACCTATATTCAAAACGACTAACGGTAAGGCTGACGGCCTACCTGATGGACATTTGTCACCCCAGAGGAGTCGCCAATGCATCACCGGTTTTGGAAGAGAGCTCTCTTCGCACCTTTTTTAAGAGCCTCTTGTCATAGCGCTCCGGGAGTACCTCGAGAGGAAGTTCATTCCACATCTTGTACTTAACGTGGCAAAAACGATGTATGTATTAGAGATGTGCCGGATCGTTAAAATAATAGATCCGCGGATGCGGATACGAATACGGATCATTGGTGTCCAGATCCGCGGATATGGATACGGATAATGATCCCAATTTTCTTACAAATTTACTTACCCGTGTCTTTGAAGCGACAGTTGCTTTATTGACATGACATTGTCTGCCTGTGCCCTTAGTACGAGTTTATTACTTTTCCTTAAACAATAATTGTTTACGTTTTTCCCTATCATTGCAAAAAACTGTCATTGTATGTACTAACATATAATCTAATGATATTGATTTTTGCAAAATGAGTTAAATATGTGATATTAGAAACAATATAGAATTTAATACTTTAATTGCTACCTAATCGCCTGTGTACATTTAGAAGTTCGTATGTATAATGAATTTATATATAATATACTAGGCATATTAGAAAATTTAATAATAGGTATAAAAGATCCGTTTAAGATCCGCCCAAAAAGTAGCGGATACGGATACAGATCTTTCTCATGCCTCGGATATCCATGGATACGGATCTCCGGCACATCACTAGTATGTATATGTGTTATTTTTTCACGCAAATAGTGCTGGATGGATTCCACTGAAATTTGACACACAGATAGTTTATGACCTGGATTTATACAAAGGACATTCATTATCGTGGTAAACGAGACCGAAGTTGACGGAGCCGCGGGACATCTATACAAATAATAATAATCTTTTAATATTATTATGAAAATTGTCTGTTTTTTGAGTATCGAGCTAAAATCACGAGGTTATCTACGGGACACGAAATATTCATTTGGTGCTGCAAGCGAACGTTGAGTGAAAATCAGTAAACACTTCAATTTGTTGCAAAAATATTTCTTTTTTGATTCAAAATTGAAGTAGCAAACGAGAATACAGTCCACCTTATGGTGGTGACTACCGCCTAATGGACATCTGTAAGCAACTTCATAGAGAACAGGGGTTTTATCTGAAGTCGATCGCAGATGCGTTGTTACTCCCGAGGACTAACATGTTTTTTTTTTCTTTTTTAGTATGGAAGTAGCAAACGAGCATGCAGCCCACCTGATGGTAAGTGGCTACTGCAGCCCATGGACATCTATAATCAACCCTAGATAAGATCAAAGTCT
>MOOZ01001430.1:816666-832577 GCA_002930495.1 Cecropterus lyciades | reverse complement strand
GGCTCAGCTAGTTATATAAATAAATTTAGACGGAACAGTGGTATCTGTTTTACATACACCTAATTCCAGGGTCGATACTTGCTAGGCTGCTATCAAGATGATTTTTGTTACTCATAATACAGGAAAATCTAGTGTGAAGCAATGACTAATGATATATAGCAAATAGCATAAAAATGTTGTCTCTAAAATTGACATGACAGCAGCATGCAATGCAAGCATGCAGATAAACATAAAAGTTATCAATAATCTGTATGATTAAGTAGTAAAATATGACATATAAAATTAATGTCATTTCCATGTTATAAAAATAACAAAGCCCTATTATCAGTACCTTCAAAAGTATCTTTGAAATGGATTAATATAAAAACGCGTTGAAAAGAAACATTTTTCAGACAGTAAGATAGATTAAGATTAACACTCTTTTCTGTTTGTGTTATTCATAATGTTTCCATAATTCGTCTGGAGCTACATTTTATAAGTATTCCAAAAATCACTTTACCTTTAAAGGCAAAGTTGCCTCAATTCCATACAATACAAGAAGTTGAGAAATCAAGTCAAGTGAACGAACGATAAGGAGATTTTATGTCAGAAATTAAACAGAATGCTTTTATTTTTGAATATGTCCATCAACCTGAACTCTGCCAACTTTCTTTTTATCAGACTGAAGTAGCAAACGAGCATACAGTCCACCTGATGGTAAGTGGTTACCACCGTCCATACACGTCTGTAAGCAACTTCATACAGAACAGGGGTTCTGTATGAAGTCAATCACAGATGCGTTGCTACTCATATATAAGTGAGCCGGCAACCTCACCCTTCCACCGAAATAAAGAACTGCTTCACGCTAGAAATTGGTGTGATGGTGGTACTTCCTCGATCGAACTACATTGGTTCTAGTACCTGGCAAATACAAAACGTGCTAGACCCACCATCCCAATTAAATCTTGCTAATATTATAAATGCGAAAGTTTGTAAGGATGTATGTGTGTTTGTTACTCTTTCACACAAAAGCTACTATTAGAACTTTCCGAAAATTGGCACATATATAGTTTACGACCTAGATTAACACATAGGATACTCATTACGAGCAGTGATAGCCGAATGGTTTAAACTCGACTTCGGGTCCGACGTTCAAATACCAGGCATGTACCGATTTTTCTAAAACTATGTGCGTATTAGAAGTTAATTATCACTGCTTTACGGTGAAGGAAAACATAGTGAGAAAACCTACACACTTGAGAGTTCTTTAAAAAGTTCTCAAAGGTGTGTGAAGTTTACCAATCCGCACTTGGCCAGCGCGGTGGACTATGGCCTGAAACTCTCTCAATCTGTGAGAAAACCCGTACCCAGCACTGGGACAATAATGGATGCCGTTGTATACTCATTACCGTGATAAACGTGACCGTAGCAGGCCAAGCCACGGGAATATGCTAGTAATTAATAATACCAGTTACAACGCTAATTACACTTACATATTTTTTTTAGGATTTCGATTGTATCGTGGGTGCCATGAACATGTACATGTTTTATTTTTTAGATATCTGTCTAGCCGTTAGAACACGGTACCCACTGCATGTCAGACCAGTACGCTGACCGCTCCGGTACGCGGGTTATCGGTTGTGATAATATTAGACAGTAATTTGTTAATGACGGTAATACTCAGTCTATTTAAAAAAAAACCCAAGCTGGAATATTTACGAAAATCTTTCCAACAATGCGACTAATAGTAAAGTTGAGACCCGGGCAATATTGATACACTAATGGATCGAGGTTGTATCTGTTCCCGAGGGATGCGTGCCCAATACTAAGGATATGGAAGCTTGCCCCAACAAAATGTTGATATTACGATAAACTGGCAGTTTGCTATCATAAAGCTAATGTAGGAGAATGTAAATATAGGATAGATACAGAATTAGACTTTTCTATCATTGGTCCTTAATAGCTTTGATTTCTATTTCAACTTAATTTCATATACGTAAATCCGTTCATCTATCACCTTATAAAAATTCACTATTAGAGGACCACAATTATGTCTATTGTCTGTCAATTGTGAGGCCTCTACATTCAAGTTTTTATTTCATCACTCTATATTCCTTACTCTACTTTCAGTTATCCTTATTCTTTATACAACAGCATGTTTTTTTTATCAGATTTTAGTAGTAAACAAGCATGCAGTCCACCTGATGGAAAGTTACTAACTGCTGCTCATGAACATCCGTGAGGAACTTTATATAAAATAGGAGTTCTATCTGAAAGTCGACCACAGATACGTTCGTACTCTCGAGGACTAAGATGGTCACCGCATATATAAGGTAGCCGGCAACACACCCTTCTAACGAAACGAAAAAACTGCTACACGCTAGAAATAGGTGTTGCGGTGTTACCTCCCCACTACACTAGTTCTACCACCTGCAGACTGGTACTGTTTCTTAAGTATACTAATTGACACTTCGGCTGCTAATTCTGATAATTTAATTTAACAGTTATTTTGTTTCTTCATAAGGTTGTTCTGTCTTCTCCGTCAATTTACCTGGGTACATATGTATCGCGCATACATTTACTAAATGCGCGTTATGCGTCGTTATTATGGTCATAACTAAAGTGAAGTAAAGTCATAACGTCATTACCCTGTGTTAGATAATATCATTACAACTTACTCATAAAAATGTAAGCGCTCGCATTAATAAAGTTCTCGTAACTCGGATTCGTCGGCGTATTATAATAAATCACTTCCATTCTCCACGACGACCTGCGTGGTGGAGCGGTCACCATACCGGTCTGACACGCAGTGGGTCCCGGGTTCGATTCCCGGCCAGAACGATATCTGAATGATGAGTTTAGATTTCTGTTCTGGATCTGGGTGTTTGTGCATTTGTCTTTGTGTGTCCATGGCACCCACGACACAGGAGAAAATCCTAATGTGGGACTATGAGTGTAAAAAGCGTTTTATTCTTCAGTTAGCAAGGTTCGTAGAGGCGGTAAGTATTTGCCAAAACACCTAAAAACATGAGATGGACAGTAACGTCCTCCTTTTTATCATCACTACTTACTGCGGTTAAGAACACGCATGCCAGGCGCAGTGTCTATAAAAATCCCCATAAGGTAAGGCACGTCTAACAGTGGACCTTTAAGGTTGATGAATGGATATTTTGACCAACTTTATTATCAGGGACAGGTAAGATTGGCACTTAAAAAGATAGGATGGCCAATAACTAAGATCTACACAACTAGTAAATCAGTGGATACACTGTTGTGAAAATAAATGTGCGTAATAAACGTAACTATATGTATGAATTTCAGGTCGCTCGTTTGGTCCGAATAATAATTTAAAATCCTTGCATGGTGGTAGCTATAGTGGCAGGTCAAAATTATATATATAAATAGCTCCATCTTCTGTGCACGATGTTTGGCGACCGGTCAGCTATTGCACTTCAAGTAAGGTCCCGCGATCACCACAAAAAATATTGTACTGCCGACAACCGAATAATGAATACTGACAGTATATGTGTGTAATGACAGAACGTCAATATTTTTGAATTTATCATTTTATGTAATTCAGTATTTCGGCCAGTCAAATACTGAACACTATATCTATATAAATAAAATACAAATTAACAAATCCCCACACTTAATAAAATATCCGCAAATATATTTAAGTACTCATATATAACTAGATAATTGGGGTCCGCACGAATACAAAGCGAGAAACGGTAATCAAAAAGCTAATTAAATAAATAATTTTGTGATTGCAGGCCCGAAAGTTGGTAATTGTGAATTTGAAAGGGAGCAAATTAAATTGGCTGTTTAATGAGTTCCGTAATGATATATTTTTAGAGATTCGTCAAAAGGAAAGCCTGTGAGCCGAGATGTTTATGAAAATCGTGTTACACAACCAAATAAAGAGACTAATTTAAATTTATATCGAAAATTTAATCGGTATGGCGAAGTGTTACAAATCTCGTTTCGGATTTCGCTACTTAGTTCTGGGCCTTTTTGGGGATAATATATGTTGTGGGTTTTGTTTTATGTATTTTTTGTGTCATTTTACTTAAAATGCCATTTTCATAGTTAAAATGAGATATCATTGAATTTTACGTCCTGTGCAAAATCCTCGTAAAATATACTCATCTATTATATAATTATTCTAGAGCTTCACAAACTTTTATATTGTTATGGAACCCTACCGGACATAACAATTACATTGAACTTACTTCTTACTAAATGATTGAGGTCCTTCTGGTTCGTCTTCGCAAGCATCACCACCAGTATTCTGGTCTAAGGAGACATACATACCCAAGGCGTTCCAACTTAGTCCTCAGTGATAGCAACGCATCTATGATTAATCTTCCTTTTTTTCGCGGGGAAATCCATCATGGTCCTTCTCGGCCGCGGATGTAGCTTAGAGAATATGCTGGACTCCTACTGGCTAAAACCCCACGGTGTTTCTCTGGACGCCCTTTGTGAGGTCCACGGGTACGCTAAAAGCACTCGTTCGCAGTCCTGACGGCTTTGTCCACGTCGGGGCCTATCTCTTTTTGGGATGGAGCTGGGTTTTCTCCGCCCAATCATCTTGGAGGTGCCCGCGGAAACACCGCGCGCGCCATGTCCTACACCAATACCACCATTAAAGGGGTAGGAGAAGGGCGTCGGGAACCCTTCTCCTATGCCCAGTTTACCGTCTGCAGATAGGGAGGTCTGAGGATTTCTCCCTCTCAGTTGTCTTCTTCTGCAAGATTACTTCCTCCCAGAAGGATTTAACAACTTTCCTATATATCTCGCTCCTGACCATGATTTTGCTACGGCCGTGAGCGAGCGGTCTACTGCAGCGACGAGGGCGCGGCGCTGACTGTCCTAAGCTGAACACTTATTTAGTGTGTGCTGCGTCGTGTCTTCGTCACAGCAATGATGGCACCGAGTGCTCCCTTCCACCACAGGTACCTCCCGAAACACCCATGTCCCTTCATGCAGGTGCACTCCTGCACCAGCCGGAAGATTAACGACCCATGCCTCCAGTCCGTTCAGTCTTCTACCACCGTGCGGACAAATTTGCTAATACAATCTGATAAATAAAAATGCGTTTAACGATTAACGCTGAGGTTCGATGAGTTACTTTCACTTTCTTATACTTGGCTATAGTGCGAAGTGCACTGCGGCTTCTATCATACATAGGTCTACGAGTATAGAATGTCTTTATTTAATTACTTAAACTCTTTAAACCATTTACAAGTTTATTCTTAACTTTCCTCAGTTGACCCCACTCAAATATCACTTAAAATAGCGAAGTTTCAGTCGAATGTTCAACTTTTTTTCATTCTGAAATCAATAGGAACTTTATTTATTCCGAGATCAATATGTTTCTCTAGTGTTCGGAACTTTTCGACATTTACCTGTGCGAACTTTTTCTATTATGTCTTCCTTTAGTTTCGTTTTTCCTCAACTTGTCCGAGTATTGGGGTCAAGCTCTTATTCAAGGTTTTATTACAAGTTTATGCTTGATAAATAAGTAAATTGACTTCATTTTGTGTCAAGGATTATTAGTTATTAGCATGTACATACATGCACGGATATGCTCCAAAAAAACTTTAGTCTATTGCTCTAGACTTATCTATCTGCTTGTCTTCAATAGGTAGTGCTAATTTTCATTCATAAATATAAGATTCATCTCGTTAATTTTAAAATTTCTGGTAATAAGTTTTTTTATATTTATTATTATCATAAATTAAAGTGCTTACTTATAAATGTTTATGCTGTATCACTTTTTGCAGAATCATCTATCGAAACTGTGTTTAATCTGAAATGTTCGGATCTATTTCAATGTTTCCTGCATGTATAAAGTTTTCCTTTATTTTCGGCTCCGCATCCAACTTTTTCAAACGAGCCGCTTAAGTGAGGGGTTTCAAAAATGTTTATGAATATATTATGTTTTATCATCAACAACTTTAGTGTAAAAAACGTACGGCTCACAAATTAGGCATATTTTTTCAGGTACAATTCTAAGTCAAATACTATTATTGGTTTTGATGTAATACTGACATTTTATTACATAGGTACTAAGAAACTACCAATTGGTACAAAGTACTGGTACTATTTTTCGTACAAATAATTAATATAGTGCCTTATTATCTTTTTGTGATTATTATTTGAAAAACTACTTGTCATAGTAAAACATCTTAGCAACTCATTTATTCGTGCATCACAACTGATGTCATTGGTACCGTGCTTGTAATATAATTATTTAGCGTATATTGTGTATCTCAACAACATCTACTTACTATTGAAAATGCGTAACTATCGTTACAAGAGACTTTATAATACATAGATCTCTCAGTGCTCTTTGATAACTTTGAACCATAATTGTACAATTTTAACCAACTCCAAGAAAAGAGTTTCCAATTTGGCCAAATATTAAACTTTCACACCGTCTTCACACGTACCTTATACGATATCAGTGAAAAATACTAAGGTACTTAAATTTTCGATTTTTGGGTATTGGTTACAAAAGAATAGGAGAACTAACGAATTATTGTTATTAGCTGGTGCTGGCGCGACGCCTAAAACGAGCGCCAAATTGATCTAAAGTGCTGTAAAGATGCAATTAAGTGTGATATTGCGAATAAAATGCACTCGCTATTGATAAAGACTATATTTTATAACGACCCCATTTTGTGTTTATCGCGGTAGGTCCTAATAGCTGTTGTATATTGCGCTGTATTTTATGTCAGACTACTTCCTGCTCCCTTTTTTCACCCGACAGCGTCAGAAGAGGGTAATGATTTTCAACAGTATGTGTATGTAATGGACATACCATTTATTTGGGCTATCATTTTTCTTTAAATGGCGCCTGTAAATAGGGAAAAAATGGTGAAGGAGGGACGACTTCTCTATTATCATGATAATATGAGTATTAAAAGAAAGCAAGAGAACAAAAGCAAAGATTATTCCAAAAATATGTCGAAGATTGAAGAACGGAACGTTAAGTCTTAATTGATTTGGGCGTATTCAGATACGGGGGTGGGCAACACTAAGGTGGACAGCTGACAGAGAACGTCAATCAATGTGAAGAAAAGCAATGGTGGAGCGGTCAGCGGGCACCTTTGGGGACAAATACAACGAACATACAAATGAACATAAGTGTAGCCAACCTGCGTTCGACTTCGTCTCAAAACCCACACTCTGACACGATCCTACGTTATATATACCTATTGTAATATTTTATGTTATTATTTTGACGAAAACACATAAAAAGCGTTTAATAAAATGTATGATACACTATAGTAAAAACATTTTTTATAACATTGAAGTAGCAAACGAGCGTTCAGTCCACCTGGTGGTAAGTGGCCACTGCCACTCATGGACATCTGTTATCAACCCCAGGTAAGATCAAAGCCCTACTTGAAGTTAACTATAGATGCATTGCTACTCCTGAGAAATAAGTTGAAACACCTCGGATTAGTATGTCTCCCTTACCACACCCTTCATACCAAAACACAGCAGCGCACAACACTGCTGTTATTAGGCAGAAAAAAAGTCGTTCCCAAGCAGTCAGGTCTTTTGTTATAATATTTTTCACAATGTTGATTCTGTATAGAAGTCTTAAAAAGATTCCAGCAAGCCTAAAGGTCGAGGTTTTAAAATGAAATGTACTTATTTGTATCGCTCTACGAGGTTACTTAGGAATAACGAGTACTACAAGATCCTAATACATATACATAATTTTACCTTGAAAATCTGTCAAGAATCTCAACGCATTTAGGTATACAAGATCTTGTATCATGTAAACAAGATCCGTGACTTCACGTCAGAAAATCTCTGTCAAGAAACTTAGCGCATTTATCTATTCTTTTTTATCATTATTATTACGTCTTTAGAGTCTCATCTAATGGGTCCCAACGTAATAAGGAAAATTTCAGCAAACCCGAAACCCTGTGGAAATCTCTCCTCTCTTTTATCAGTACCAACATTAAGAATGATCAGATAAATAATGAAGTTAGATAAAATTCAATTACAATACTTTGGGCAGTAGACTTGCTCCAAGTCTTTCCTTAGTTTTAAAGAGAACCTCATGGCCAAGAGTAGATAACAAAAAACTACCAATTACCCAGTTACGAAAGCAATGAAACTCAATCTAGGCATGGTACAACGGCAAACAAAATTAAACCTACTACTTTTATTGTCTAAATGCGGTTTTCAATTTTCAAAAACTTCTCAAATAATGTATTATCTTCACCGTTTCCAATAATATAAATAATAAACATCTGTATCAAATTCCCTAAGTTTATTAACGTCAAGAGACAGGGCACAGATAAAAAATGAAATAGGTCCGCGCTTTCGGCCCCGAATAAGCTATTTATTTTTAGGGAAGCAGATTATTTTTTTAGTAGCAGTCATTTATATTCTCCTAATGAAAGTTTATACTTTTGGTACTGGCTCTGTTCAGTAGAAATTGTGTCTTCGAATTTATTCTTGGGATTATGTTCTTTCACGAGGGCCTGTTTAACTTATAATGTTTGTACAGAACGTTTTTAATTGTATTAGGTACTTTTATGGCCGCTTGTGGCTTATGAGATCAATTTATGGGCTGCTGTGTTTTGATTTGTAGGATGTATAGAAGCATCCATCAGTGGAATACAATTTAGTCTCTGAAGAAGTATGAGATATGAATTCCAGAAGTGTCTGATTTTTTTAGGATTTGTAGGTATAATATTAATATATCCGGTGCATTTGTGACAAAAAATATAAGCCAGCCGGAGAGTATTTGTAATATTCGTTCCCATTAATGCTGATGTTTAATGCACATTTTTTTCGTTAATGTAGCAAATTCTTCTACCTTCTTAATTTCTGCCTAATAACAGTAATGTTGTGCATTGCTGTGTTCTGGTCTAAAGATGGTGATGGAGATAAAATTTTCCGAGACCTTCTAACGCTCGCAACAATCGCGTCGCTTGATGTGTCGCTTGTTGCTTAAATTAATAGAACCCTATCACTGAATGACAAACACTCGACTTAGTTATACGGTCTCGTTTTTAGTTATTGGGTACGGTACCAAAAAAAAAAAGAAAAGTAACATGCCTACACGATATTTACTCGTTCCACATAAAAGAAACAGAAAGGTTTTCAAAGCGTGCATAATCTGGTAAATTGAACAAATTACAAAAACTCAGGTACACTAAGGAGGCTAATATATTATTCCGTTTCGTACCAATATTAACATTATCAAGATTTTTCAGTACAAAGCACTTAATATAAATACAGAGAGAAGTCTAACAAACCTTCACGAACTTTGGGAAACATTTTTACTTCAATGGCTCCAAACGAATTTACATGCCTTCGCGTATTTGAGGAATTGAACAGGAATAAATTTTGCTACGTTACATTTTCGTAAGGGTCCAACTTTAGGGATGTTTAAATGCCTACAAGTTACGACATTGTATAATTGAACTGACTTTTTGAATCTTTCGGAATTTCTTCTAGCCCTTTTTACATCTTAGTACTGAACGGCCTTTTCCTTAATTGGGGGATGTCTAGGGCATAGAAATGTAGGTCTAATACGGTTCGAACGGGGAATACCGTACGAAATCCCCCCCGGTGGCCGTCCTCGGCGCTTCAAAGAAGACTCCGGGATCTCCAAAGGAACGCAACCGGAGCCCTCTGAGCGCGTTGCCCCAACGGGCTCATCCCAGGTGAGCGGCTGGGCCCACCGCACCGTCTGGTCTTTACGACGATATGCGACCACACATACTGCCGTTCTTCTCGGGGTCGCCTGGCTGGACGGTTCGAGCTCCCACTCTTACCGCCCGCAACCCCGGAAACGAACGGGGAATACCACCACCATTCCTATATCTATTTTGAAGCTGTTCTCAATTTCGATCGGTGGGTGTAATTATCGGCTGACTTAGATATATGATGAAGCGAATAACTTGGTCATCAGATATAGCAACGCATCTGCAGGTAGAATTCTTGTTCTCTATAATGTTGACTAAATGGGTGGCAGTTACTTTAGTATGTAAGTGGGTGCCAATAAAACACTAGATTGATTTTCTCCTACTAGCTCGGTGTTCGCACAGCGAGTGGCGGGCGAGCCTTTGCTCGCCGCATAGCATGTAACGCTACTAAGCGACTACCCTCATTTATTAGAATTTTACTCATACACTACAGTTACCATTTACAATGAAATGAACTGCAGTATCCTTATATCCTAAGAAAATATTATTAGATATTCCTAACGCTGAAAAATTACAACTTATAAATATATGTACCACATATTAGTGGAGACTTTGCTGATGTTTGTTATACCCATGTTTGTTATATCTATGTGAAAATAGATGTATGTATTAAACCTGTTTCTCCAAAGATTAACAAAATAACTTAAAGTAACTTAAATTAATATACACATTTAAAACTGAAATTTGCAGTTGAATATTGCTTTATTATTATTATTTATTTATTTTACGCTCTCTAGGAGCTAGAGTCAACATAGTTACAAAAAAGTGTTAACCTATATATATTTTGTAGCGGACATACATACTTTTATTTTCCTTCTGACACAACTGGGTAAAAAGTTTACTTATTTTACCATACAAGTTCAATACGGATTTGTGGAGAGCGGTAGGCGTAATTCAAAAAGTTATGTCCAATATTTTCATTGCTCACATGTAATTCTTCTGACAAGTTTTGACGACTGCTAGCTAAGTAAAAAAAACACTTTTGATTCCCGTAGCAGAAATACTAATACAAAAAATGTTAATTTTTTGTATTAGTACGCAGCTTTATATCCGTAATACATAGACGTGAAGTTATATTACAAATGTAGGCGGATTTGATTTGAGCTATAAAAGGAAATTTACCAGACAGACGTCTCAAATATTACAGTTTGTCTGATGTTTTCACTCAGTTGATTTCTGCAAACACCGGCTGGCTACGGTTTCTGTGTCTTGTTTTACGTAATATTATTACATTACTGTATTGAATGTTGATGCTAGCATGTATTATGTATGTCTGGTCGAGCAACGCTCTAGATTGTGTTACAATAAGAATGGAAATGCATAGAACCAACGATTTTAGTATTCCCTTATAACAATGGGGCAACAAATGAGCACACGTATTTTTAACGTGCAGCAACTCTAATCTTTCTGTGGAAGGGTGTGGCTGCCGGCTAATGAATAGCAACGCATGTATAACCCTGTTCCTAATAGAACCCCTGTTTTACTGTATATAAAGCTGCTTACAAATGTCTTTTAGCAGCTGTAACCATGTACGGTCAGTTGGACTGCCTGCTCGGTTGGTACTTCAATCTAATAAAAAAAATGTATTATGTATATCCGGTCGAGCTATGCTCTAAATTGTATTTCAGTAGGTAGTAATATAAGCGCATACAACCTTGCTTGTGGAGATGGTAACTACACTGGATTTTTACACCGTCAGGCAACGTTGGGAACACTCGACAGTTGTATAGATGAGAGCTAGTGGTCACTTATGCGCGTTGAAAATGCGATTGAACATATCAACCACTGACTGGACCAATCCATTGAGATATCTGGCTGACAGGACGAAGATCTTTTGAACTATCGGGTCCATCATTTTGATGGGCCTAAACCTAATATGACCTAAAGATAATCTCACGTTCTGAAACTCATGACAATAAGATTACATAATCAGTTTTAATTTTTATTAAGGCCTGTTAGTAATTCCTACTTCACGCATTTTTTTATTGAAGTAGTAGACGAGAATGCAGTCCACCTGATGGTAAGTGGTCATTTCCACCCACAGATGTGTATCTGTAATATTTCTATTTTTTATAAACACTGCGCTATGCAGATCTTTATAGAAAATCAAATACATAATTGTTGTCTCTATCTCGTATTAAAGTTTATGTATTCCTGAATCTTACTCTTCAAAAATACTGGCTAATTGTTAAGGTTTATTGAAGAATTCAGACGCGTTTAAGAACTTTTTACATTACCAACAGGTATGAAGGTTTCAAACTTATAGCAAATGATAATTAATATCGGGTATAACAAAGGTTTTTTAATTGAGTCCACGAAATTGGTGTTCTTCGAAATATATTAAAATCTATTCTAAATTCTATTCATCACCACGATGTATCAAATCATCGTCGATGATCGAACGATGTCGTGCTGTACTATCATTACGTCGCCGGCTATTATTCTGATTGATATGATATAATACTGTGCAATGGAAACGTGCCGCTGACATCATATATTCTGAAATTGAATTGTATTATTAAAATATATGAGGGCGAATCTAAGTAACCTATGTATTATTCTGGAACTTCCAAGTATTGCCAATTCTAAACCTTAATAATGTTATTTTAGAAGTGTATATTTTATGTAAGAAAATAACTTTTTAAAAATACATCAAACATGTTCTCCAAGTTTTAAGGATTCAGCCGTTGAGGTTCTTTAGATGTCAACCACTAACGAAATCATTGAAATATTATGTATATATAATATATTTATTTATCAGGTTGACGTAGCAAACGTGTATGTAGTAAAACTAACAGTAAGTAGTTACTGACCTTCATCTGTAAGCAACTCCATATAGGACAGTATAATCCCGAGAACTAAGATGCTCGCCTCATATAAAAGTGAGTCGGCAACCACATCCTTCCACCGAAACACAGGAACTGCTACACATGGTACCACTCCAGTCGAACTACACTGACTCTACCAACTGGTAAAATCATCATCGTGTACGTCATTCTTCAAAGGACCATGATACATATAGTTTGTGTCTCTAAAAATTAAGGAGGGTATGTTTTGATGGGTTTGTTGGATCCAGTTTTGTAATTATATTACCTCGTAAAAAAGGTATAAACCCTTAAGGGTGAGTCGCACTCATCACACCACGGTAGTCGCTGGTGTTTTGGATTATCCTAATCCGGAAGGTAGCGTGAGGGAACTTTTAATCAGTTCCAGTAAGCCTTCCTTAATTAAGTTATGTACAAACCGAGAAAGTTTGGGTAATAACTCAACAATATTTAGAAATTCAAATGGTGTGAATCTACTTCATTTACATTTGACCATTAATGCAGAGTATTTCTGAAGAGTAAGATTCAGGAATACATAAACTTTAATACGAGATAGAGACACAACAATTATGGCGCAGTGTTTATAAAAAATAGAAATTTTGGCTAAAATCCTCACTTATAGAATTACCTGTGTCTACCAAAGGGATAACCAAAGATTGATGATGATGATACCTCCAGAGTAAAGTACTGTCCCTTCTTTGTAGGGTGTAAATACGGCATACGATGTAATCCTGATGGGTAGCATGCATACTTAGACAACCTAAGAAACAATGTGTCAGTTGTAAATATCCCTGTGTTTTTTTGAATTTACTCCTTACTCCTTATGAATCGATTCTTATATAAGGCGCCCAGTATGAGAAAAATATGAGGAGTAAAATCTAGTGATCGAATGACCTCGTTACGTTTTTGGTGTACAACCTATTGTGCGCACCTTTCCCTTTCCGTTTTTCATCCGTCGCATAGATGGCGTTGTTTACAACAGTTTAACATTACTTCAAGTTTTGTCATCCGTCGTATAGATGGTGCTGTTTACAACAATTCAAACTTACTTCAAGTTTTTTCATCCGTCGCATAGATGGCGCTGTTTACAACAATTGAAACTTATTTAAATTTAATTTTATTATTAGCTATTATTTAGGTAGGAAAAGATGTGGAAGTGGTGCTTCCACAGTGGAACCAAATGGAGTTCTACTGAGGACGTCATCGTTCTTACTGTGGGGCTAAAACTTTGTAGCCAAAATAGTATTTAAGTTATTTAACAGCCGTGGTATACACTGCTGTGTACTGGTGTGAAGGGTGTGGTAATGGAGACGTACTTATCCGAGGCATTCTAACTTAGACCTCAGGGGTAGCATCTGTAGCTAACCTCAGGTAAGAATCTTATATTATTTAAAGTCGGATTCCATATTATAAAAAAAAATTGGTCCCGACAGTGTTGCTACAGATTTGTAGCTAATTAAGTATATAGATACACTAATGTCAGATTACAGATTTTTCAACCTGTTTTTTTTTTTGATTAAACTAGTAACAAACGAACATGCAGTCATACTGTTGGTAAGTGACAACTGGCGCCCATGGACATGATGTCGACCATAGATGCGTTGCTGCTAAGATGACGATGTTGGAGCCCCTTACTGCTATTATTAGGCAGTAATATGTGAGTCAGTGTTGTTGCTATCGAATTGAAACACAAAGAGCTATATCACCTTTAAAATACAATATTTATAATTTAGTAACAAAATTGCGACGGATCTGTACTAATTATAGGAAAGTCTATCTGATTGGTTGTTTAGCCGCCCAAGGAACCGACATGGGACGATTACTATCTAATGACATTTGGCTCGATTAACATAGCCTCCCAATACACGAACACGCTATTTTGATTAATGGCCATTAGAATGTACTGATTCAGACGCGTTTGATTTCGTGCTAGACTATCTCAATTTTCTTATAAGGGTTGCAGGTTGGGATTTATCGCAGGTTGGGAAGATGTCTTAGTGCATGTAACTGAAAACTTATTTGTCTACTGCAATTTATAAAGCCAATGGCAGTGATTTTGTAAATTTTTTTTTTATTATTTAGAAATAGCAAACAAGCTGCATCCATATGATCAACCTAAGTCGGGTTCTAGTCCTACCGAAGGTTGTTCATGAGTATGACCCATCCATCCATCAGCCTTCCGAGGTCCACTACTGGACATAGGCCTCCCGTAAACGGCGCCACTCCAACATGTCCTGTGCCTTCTGAATCCAACGGTTAATACAACATAATACAATACCCATGAGAACTAAATTGAAAATCCGGTAGGTCGGTACACAAATGTAGTAAGCAGTGATCCAATTATAGGTTCTTTCACGTGGCGGTTGTAAAACTCTTCATATACATGGATTTTACACTGTTTAGTCATTTGTTGTTAAACTTTACGCAGGTTCCTGACCTATGAAATATAGCCTATGACATTTTTTAATATTAAAACCATCTACAATATATATATGTATACTACAGACACTCACGAAAAATTCTACAATCGAGTACACACAAAAAACTTTATGAAAAATGCACAAATAAAAATAAATTGTAAGAAGAATTACATAATATTTTTTCAATTCGTTTAAATAATCAGTTGATTAAATTAAACATAGTGTTAATTTAAAAATTGAACGGTATTTCTTAAAAAAAAACGTTTACGGGTGGATAAAAAGGATTTGACTAAACATTTTTGTTGAATGTACGAAATATACATATATATATATTGTCAGCGACAACATCTACTATTCGCTAGCGATTGACATTCGAACCCTGAAATGAATGTGTTTCAGTTTATTTTTGGTTCCCGTTTGATTTGGGTCAGGCGGCCTGTCAAATGAAATATCAAACCATTCTAATTTTGTCTCGGATTACTGGTTGTTAACCAAAAATAAAATACAAAGGGTTTCAGTTTTATTTCCGTCTTGATTGTGTAAATAAAAATCAATGCTTGTATTTGTCCGCTATGCGTTTTGAAACCATTGATCAGGAACCTTATTCACTTTGGCTTAGATACGTAACGTGCAGTCACGTTCTGACTTCCTGATTTACACGTCCATGTGTTTTTGTCAAAATAAATATTTTAAAGTTAATTGTACATGAACTAATATGCAAGAGCAGTGATAGCCGAGTGGTTGAAACTCGGCCTCTCAATCGAGGGTCTGAGGTTCAAATCTCAGGCACGCACCACTGATTATGTGCGTATTAGAAGTTTATTATCACTGCTCTACGGTCAAAAAAACATCATGAGGATACCTAAACACAGTTTTTTCACTGCTTTACGGTGAAGAAAAACATAGTGAGAAAAACCTACACACTTGAGAGTTCTTTAAAAAGT